>VXAA01005193.1:634660-672822 GCA_013399115.1 Anseranas semipalmata
GGCCTCCGAGTTTCCCTGTCCCGGGAACTGCGGCCGCCCGAGGGGACGCTCCGCTTTCGGCGGAGAGGAGCGCGCGGAGAAGGCGGGCGTTGCGGGCGCACCTTACGCTCCGGGGCCGGTTGGCAGCTCGAGGAAGTGCTTGCTCGTGCAAGGGTGCGGAGCCATCGGTTGCTGCCTGGGGCTTTTCCCACGGCGACCTTTACCGTTTTTCATTGTATTTCACTGCTTTGGTCTTGGATTCAGTTACTGGTGAGGCTGTTTTCTTCTCAAGTTTGTGCCTCATGTCTGCTCAGGTCTTTCACACGTGTGTGCGTCTGCGTACCCACTGTGTTCCAGGTGCTCTCCAAAGACCAGGCTGTGACCCTCTGCTTTCAGAAGATCGTGACTTGAGAGTATGAGTAGGTAGAGATAAAAGAAACGGGCTCAGTGGTGAGCAAGTTAAATATTGCTGATTGCACCAAGCATCTTCTCACTTCATGCTCATATTCAGTGGTGTTTACTGCATCGTGCCATGGTCCAGGTTGTACCAAAAAGCCTCCGGGCATAGACATCAGCTGACATGTTGCATGTTGAAAGATTGTGAGTTCTTTGGGGCAGTACCTGTTTTAGTGTGCACAATGTACGCATAGTATAAGCTGCAGTAATATAATGTGGTCAACACTCTGTGATCCACATGCTGTGTGGATGGGGAAAACAACCGGCTGTTTAGAATGTTCTTCACTTTCTGTGACATATATATATATATATATATAGTGCGCGTGTGTATATTTATTTATATATATACACACACACACTTCCTCTACCCCAAAATGCAGTGTTTTAATGTCTTGCTTTCTAGGCATTAATTGAAAGCTAATGGAGTAAATGCTTCAGAAAGAGTGTTTAAGCATGAAAAGGGTTTTGGATTTTCTAGTATTAGTCAATTTTTGTTCTAAGTCATTCTCCAGTGTAAACTATCAAAAACTTTGGAGAAGTCTGAGCTGCAAAAACAAATAAAATGGACAGCATTGCCTTTGCTGCTGCTGCTGCTTGGGGCAGTTTTACAGAAGGCTCTGTTACAATTCTTTCCATTATTAAGAAAGCTGGCTATTAGGACTTACAAAGTGCTGACTATGCTTTGATGTATTTCCAGTAGTATCCATTTCTCTGATTATTACAGGTATGGTTACTACCAAATTTTTATTGATACTTGTTAGGGTTTCATATATATATATATATATATAAATATATATATANTCAGTAATGAGGGGAGTAGGAATTGGCCTGGAATGTCAAATCATGCAAATTCACTCGCTTAGTGATGTCGCTGCCACGACGCTTGACAACAGAGAAATACAGCAGGTCAGGCTGGAAGTAGTAACTTTCTTTTTCTTTTACTCTCATAACTGGCAAAATCCTAAACAAACCAAGACACATTAGCTGAGCAACTTAAAAGATATTAGGTCTAGCTAATATTAGAACAAGAAAAAAAGTGTTAGCTATGCCTGCTGGAGTATAAATGTATACCTTAAGTGAATTAGCGAAGGTAATGCTAAACCACATAGTGACTTCCTTTTGTTTGGCATCCGCCGTTTATGATCACTCTGCAAACAGAGGCTTGATTGTATAATGAAGTTTCCATATATTACAAATATTACAGACCATTCATAGGATTAATCTGAAAAAATGTATTTCAGTCCATTTCTGTTTCTCTGTAGCTGTATAGAATTGCTGCTTTATCTGTCAGATCTGTGTTAAACTGAATGAATTTTCCAGTCTTGGAATTTATGCACAGTAAAAAAATAATGTATATGCAAAATTATCTTTTATCTGATCAGTCTGTTCACTGAAATTTAAGCGGATAAAGATGAAGAAGATTTGAACTTGAGTATTTAGATCTTGTTAAATCAGAATTTAAAATAATAATTACTATAATGTTAGGCTGGTCTGGAGGGGGAGCTAGAGTCAAAGCAAAATGTAACTTCATTTTTTTCTAGACTCATTCAAAAGCTTTCTGTTTGGTCATACAGTATGCCTCTAATACAATAAGGAAACAAATGTAGATGATGCATGCTATGTATGATTGCATTAATATGCATCTCTTATAGGATGAATATAATCTGCAGGTGAAGTGATGTGCGTGTTTTTTTAGGAAATCACGCATATGTTTTGCTATTATGCAACAACAACCACCTTCAAAGAACTTTGAAGTTGAAAGATCAAGCTCTCATAAATCATGAAATGCCAAAGATTCTTGTAAAACTGTAATCTGGCCAAACTGTAATCTGGCCTGTAAATATGTGGTTAAATGTTACATTTTCCCCTACAATGTTTCTTTTAGTATACGGAGTAAGATGGCATACATTGTGTTGAGTGAGCAACATGAAATCTTTTCTCTTGGTACCAAATAATGTGTGGCCTCACCCACTATTTGTTATGTGCTGTTCATACTGTACCTTAATTTCCTCTTTTGCTGTTTCATTACCTTCAGTCTCTAGTGCTGGCATGTTTCGCTAGAAATATTTTCACAGAATTCTCTGGAGATGTGTTATGTGTCCCTTCATGTTCAATACCCAATTTAGGGCCCGTTTGAGATGACTTTTCAAAATAATCTATCAGTATTTTAATGATTTGTGTGCTCTGAAATGTTTTCTCATGAAGGTCTGTCTCCCAGGTTTTCTTTGTTACTTTTTTTTATAGATCACTTAACAGGGATCTGTGAATGGCTATGCTATGAAAGATGTCACTGCTTGATTTGTAGTTTGGTGTCTGTTGATTTAGACTGCAAGTCAAACTATCTAGATCTGTTGTAAAGTTAGCCCCAAGATACTGAGTCCAAAATTTTGAGTGCCCCTGGACAGACTTTTTTTTTTTTCATGGAAGAGAATTTGCCTGTGAGGAACAAGAAGAAAATTGAATCATCCAGGAGAATATTAATTCCTTCTCTTTTTGTGTCATACCTATCTTATTAACTGCACACTTGCCAACATTTGCAGTGCATATGGCAAAATCCTTGTATAATATAGTGTTTTTTACACTTTTTTTTTTTAACATCTTGTTCAGTAATACAGCAAAAGTACCTTGTGCACAAGGTCTCTCATCTGAGTTTTTCTTTCTTCCTACCCGTCTTCTCACCTAGCTCAGACTTGGTCTGCATCCTGAATTCAAGATTCTGTTCACTCTGTCAACTCTGTCAGCTTTTTCCCACACTGCAGTTCTTTCTCTAGTCAAATCTTTTTGGTCCTCCTCTTTTCCACCCATTTGATCGACTGGATAGCTTACCTCTTCATGCACACAGAGTTCCACTGGATGTCACTGAGAAACAGTTTAGATGCCAGTGGTCCATCCTGATACTCAGGAAAACAAGCAGGCATGTCAGAGATGAGCTTGGTTCAGCAGGGAGCTCATGTCTGGTCTCCAGTGCAAGAAAGAGATTTATGAGCAGTGGAAGCCAGCACAGTACAAAGGCAGGGCTGCCATTGAGAGGGACTTTGGCACTGTGGAGAAAAGGCCCAGCTGGAGCCTTATGAAATTTAACAAGGACAAATGCAAAGCCCTGCACCTGGGAAGGAAGGGCACCTCGCAGTGATACAGGTGTGGGACTGACGGGCTGGGGAGCAGCTCAGGACCTGGGGGTGCTGGTGGGCAGCAAACTGAACGTGGGCCAGCAGCAGCGTGCCCTTGCAGGAAAACGCCAACAGCATCCTGGGCTGTATGAACAGGAGCACAGCCAGTGGATGGCGGGAAGTGGTCATCCCTTTCTTCTTGGGGCTCACTAGACTGCATCTACAATGCTGTGTCCAGTTCTGGACACAGGAAGAATTGATGAAGTGAAGTGAGTGCAGTGGAGGACCACCAGGACGGTTAGGGAGCTGGAGCACTTGCCCTGTGAGGAGGGGCTCAGAGAGCTGGGTTTGTTTGGCTGGAGAACAGGCAGCTTCAGGGCGATCTAACAACAACCTGCTGGTACCTTCGAGGAGATCACTGAGAAGATGGAGCAACGCTGTTTACTGAAGTGTATGGTGGGAGTGCAAGAGGTGGTGGTCATAAATCGAAATAAAGTTCGGACTGGATACAGGGAAGAACCTTCTCCATGTGATCATAGTCAAGCTGTGGAAGCGGTTGCTCAGAGCTGTGCAGCCTCTGTCTTACAAGTTTTCAAGACCCAGCTGGATAAAGCTGAGCAACTTGGTCTGACCTCTTAGTTGACTTGAGTTTGAGCAGAAGGTTGGACTAGGGACATCTAGAGGTTCCTTCCAACCTGTGTTGTCCTATGAGTCTAGAACTGCAGATGCGTAGCTCCCAGGAGCCTTGTACTGGAATGCAGTCAGTACAGACAGAATGTGTGGGTGACTCAGCTATAACATATCAAAACAAAATAATAATAAAGTTACAGTGAGCTTGACAAAATTATCATTTGTGTGTCAGGATATACATTTTGCTGTCTCTTGGGAAGATGCATGTGGACCTTCAAGCATGCAAGTGATTAAACTTTCCAAAGAAAAGATAGCCTTTTGTAGCGTGAAAGTGTAGCTTTTTTCTTTTTTTCTGTAGCTTTCTTTGGAAAGCGGAAAAAATGTATGTTTCACATAAAGTGAAAACTTTGAAGGAGCTCGGCTTTGAGATGGACACCTGGCACAGAATGGGTCATCCTGGAAAGCCTTTGGGAACTTGAGAGAAAATGAAAAATGAATCTTCTGTAGGAAAGTATCTGGCAGCCTTAAAAACGGGTGATCTTTCTGGGTCGTTGGTCATGATAGGTATGTTAATTCATATTATGCAGCTCATAATGCATCATTTCAAGGTGGTGATTTTCTGACTATCTGTTAAATTAGTTGCAAACAATTTTCACCCCCTCCGCCACCCCAAATACATGATATACTAGTTCTATCACATGATTACTGGTTCCTCCTCTTGTTTTCTTCCCTCTCTCCATGGCTCCACATTTTCATAGAGGGATGGGGGACAAATAAAGGAGGAGAAGTGGTCCTACAGGTCTGCGAATCAGGAGAGCTGTCTGTAGCAAAGAGCTACTATTAAATGACAGTTTGGGGATCTTTTTATTGTTATTTTTTTCATATGTTATTTTTGTTCAGGTATGAGGTACTACTTGAGGAAGTCTTTGAACAATCCTTTTCTGAGGTTTTAGCCCTATTTATTTGTATTTGCTAAACTGTAGTGTTTAGGGACACCCCCCCCCAAGACAAGTGGTGATTTATGTAGCAAACCAGGTGCCAGTAAATCAACCATTTTATTTGGTTCTTTCAAATATTAGATGTTAATAAAGCATAATTTACATAATTTATTTTCAGGTATAATACATTCAAAATAAAATGAAACAGTAGGTATTGGTCAATCTAGGATTTGGTGAAGCTTGTACTGCTACAATTGCTTTATCGTAGCGATATTAATTCTGAATGCAAATGCTTCTTAGGAATCTGCTTTTGTTATATTTGCCTCATAACTTTATAATGTTAAGGTGAATAATTTTCTGTAATTCTAGAGAGTTTCTTTTGCAAGACAGTAATAGCAATGAATATTACCATGACATTGTAAGTTCTGCAAGGTAAAGACTGCTTTTAGAAGCTTTGGAATATTGCTGTGAATATCTTATGGAAGCTAATTCTGGCTTGCTGTGTGTTAGAATGTTCCTTCAAAGCATCACTCTTCCAAAAGTTTTTGTAAAATAACTCTAAGAACTCTATTCCAACAACCTCCCATTGTTTATCTTTAGTTTATTAAATTTCTTAGCTGGAACTTTACCATAATTTTAGTAGATAGAACTTGCACAGTATCATAACTTTTTATGATAAATCTGGTTTTATGAGTACAAATACACTTTTCAAGCTTTCAGAGATTTTTTCATTTTTTTGCAGATGTATGCGTGCATGTATGTAATAAAACAAATATATTTGACATGCTGTTTATTGACGGGTTCATAGAAAAATGAATTTGTTCCATTATTAGTAAAGTTAATTACATAAATTTCTTCTTTATACTCTTTGCCTATGAGGAGATTTCTGTTGACCAAGAAGCAAATGACCTCTTTCAAAAATGTGAACTTTCATTAAAATTGCCTGGAGCCTTTGTCTTTAGCTCCCTGCCTCTATTTATGATAAAATATGGAATATACTTGAAAAATCTGTATGGGTTTCTGCTATGCTGTGCTATGCTGACATCTTGCCTCTTTCTGAGTGTTTGCTAGGCAACTTCCTCTGACAGCATGGATATTCACACATTAGATGATTGTGTACTTGAGAATGAACGGTTTTTGCCGTTTCAGTATATGTAGTATGATGATGCTTTCTTTCTCTCTTTCTCCCTGTTATGTAATGGTCTTTTGGCATGTAATTGCTGGAGGTTGGAATGTGTACCAGAATTCTGATTAATGGCAAATACTTTTTGCATTTATGGCTGGCTCTTGTTGAAATAATATTTGATAAATATATTATCGTGTAATATGACTTGATTTTCCTATGCTTTTGTCATCTACTATAATTACTGTAAAGGCATTTTTATTCTAGGTTAGACCTCTTGGCTGTAGTCAAGTGACTTGTTCAAGAGCAAGTGACAGCTATTGCAAAAAATAGGGAACTGGTAGGGAGCAGCGTGGCATTTCTGCAGGCATGATGTCATCTGGCTTAGGGAAGTAGAATGATGGAACTTAATATTTGAAATGAAGGCGTCTCATTCGTTTATCTGAAAATATAATTTCAGTGTTTTCTGTATTTTTACTTGAGAAAGTTGTTTATATTTTGAAAGAGTTATAACTGGATTCTCAGGTTAAGTGCCTGTGGGTTTATACTGAATTATTAACATTAACTTGCACTCAGTGGTTAAGGTTACTATTCCTTCTGGACAGTAATTTAGACAACTTGACATTTTAATTTTACTTGTCATTAAGATATCTTTTTATCTTTTTTTTTTTNTGCACTCAGTGGTTAAGGTTACTATTCCTTCTGGACAGTAATTTAGACAACTTGACATTTTAATTTTACTTGTCATTAAGATATCTTTTTATCGCTCAGTTAGCATTTGGAAAAGTTTAAATATAAATCCTTTTTTTGTCTGCAATTTTTGTTAATGTAAGGTTTTTTTTTTTTTTTTTTTTTTTTTTTCCAGACTAATCTTTGATCAGTCCTTTTGTATGATGCAAACTCTACTGGTTCATTAATTTTGTGGATCCCTACTTTGTAGTACTGTGACCTGTCAGATTCCAGGTTTGCTCTTGGTTAAATAACGTCCTGCTCTCTCAGGCAGAGAATCCTCTTCTTAGAGTAGAGAAAGTTTGTGAAAGAGTTATATATTTTGGGAGATGAGCAGAAAATTGTCCATGATACAATGTAGTAAAGATTTATAGATCATACGGCATACCATATGCCAAGTCATACCACGCAGGTGAAGACATCCGTATAAACTTTTGAATGTGTTTTTCTACAAATTATTGAGGAAAATAAATGATTGATCTTGATGGCTTATTGTTTTTGTAGATTTATATGCCTAATTTTTTGTTCCTGAAAATCTCAGCTAGTGGATGGAGATATGGTTTAGTGTCCCATCAGAAGTGTCAACCAAGACATCAATTGCAGGGTTATTTTTGAAAATAAATGTTAAAAATAGGAAGCAGAATTTTATCCCATTAGTTTGAGTGCTGTTTTGAGAATGCATACAGATTTGTCTAAGCAGCCTTCCTCTGATGCTTAATGTTTATGTAGCCAATGTAAATATGGAAACACTTTTTCACAGTTTATTTAAATATATTTTCTCATGACACTGATGTGAAATGTTGCAATATGTTCACACTGTTTCAGACAGCAAAGATGTATCCTGGGAGTTCATGAAGATTATTGTTTCCTGCTGAGAAGTTTGAGCAGTAGGTGTAATTCAGTGGCACCTGCAGGTGAAACATATTCAGCCAGTACAGTTTTTGGCATATTGAAGGGTATTCCATTGATCTGGCTTCTAACGCAGTAAAGAACTTCTTGTTTACTTAATGGTGCTCTGTTCCATTTCTGTTATTCATGTGCTCCTCAAAGTCATAAACAAACAGAGTATCTGCAGATTGATAACCTTTGTTAACAGCTTTTCTCGTGAAGTCTCTTACAAATGTGTAGTATTGTTGTTTAAACTTCTTAACTTCCCTGGCAGAAGCAACCACAAGTAGATTGATTATTTCTTTATTTGGTTTAGACATTTCTTATCAAAAGAGATGATAGCTTTAACTGTGCTTTTTGAAATAGTAAGTGCTTTGGAATGAAAATGTATGGAATGATCTTTTGGACAGCTCTTTTCTTGGTTGTTGCTTAAAAATATTGTACCAACTTAGTGTTTATTAACTGTCATCACTTGGTGTTGAAGGGTATCTAGAGCTTAGTGGTTCACTTAGACTATGGCATTTTTTTACTGATATGCTAGGTTGAATGTAATTATAGAGAAAAATGTGCTGTGAACTGTGAATTCCCATCTGAGAATTCTTCAGCTGTGTTTAGATGTGCTGTGTGAAGACCTTACTGTATTATGAAGGTGAACAGTCCCAGGTGTGCACAGTTAGTATGAGTAAATATTAAAAAAACAAAGAAATAGTATGACAGTATTTAAGGAAAATCAATATAAAGACTTTTTGCAGTGAATTAGTAGCACAAATCAGTATGAAAAGTTCCTGCTGGAATGCGTAAACTGAAATGGAATGTTGTTTCTCTAATTGTGATTTCTAGTGGCTTTTATAATATCGCAGGGGGCCTGTCTTTCCTAAGCCGCTCTTACTGCATGTGTGTAACTGCTGCCAGTTACTTGGTCGGCATGTGTGGTGTGGAGAAAAGATGCTTGGAAAGAGGAGTCATCAGTTCTCGAAGATGCAGTCCGAGCCTCAACAAGATGCTTTGTCTCTCTGCTATCTTTTATCTAGCCCGTTTTCAGCTTTAGACTTTCTATTTCCTGATGGAGACTTTTGAAGCATAATGACAGGTTTGTCCTTCCTTATCCAGTAGGCTTGCTAACGAGTTCAGTGATGGACAGCACTGTTGTCAAGCTGTATCTCTGTAAAACTGTGCTTCTAGTGAGAGCTACTACAGAATGTGCTTTTACATCAGGCTTCAGATTGCATCTCAGTTTTTTTTTTTAACAATATCTCAATGTTTTTTATTTCATTCCTCCCTGTTTTCTTCCATATACTGCCTTTTCCTTTCTGGCTGTTCTTTTACTGGGATCAGGATTTAGCAGAAAAAATAACTTTGTAATTCTGTATCCCTTGGTGTCTTGAGTACCACCTTGTCTTATTGTGTCTATCTGCACCTCCTGACTGCTGTAGGAAAGGGTAATCTATGGCTAAGAAAAGTTGTTGTTATGAAAGAAAACGGGTGATTGGTGTAACTTATGAAGTTCTTTTGCTGTATGAAAACTAGATTATCCTCTAATACAGGTCACTTAGGGTAGCTTGTACCACAGTCATTGGATAGTGTGGAAACCTGCACTACTACAGATGCATGCTTGTTTTGGACATGAATGAAGGACTCCTAGTTGTGAGCCTTTAACCCACAGTAAAATGCATTGCAGGGGGTCTGTTTTCTTTCATACGTTGCAGACTGAAAGAAAGGAAAAGATTAAATTCAGCTGGATTAAACTAAACATGTAACTTTGAAAGTGGTATTTGCTTTTTAGCACTAAGTGGGAAAGACATAATTTTCTAGAAATTTCCTTCATAAATTAAGCATCAAAAGAATAAGAAAGGAATGCAAGGTTGCCTAATGGATAGTAAAAGAGGAGGATAAGAAAGGAGCAGAACCACTTCAGGAAGAACTTTCCTGCATACATTTAGCAATAGTCTCTTCTTAATATCACACTATTTTAGTCTGTTTATGGTCACACACACTCAAGGAAAAGGTATGTCACAAAATGATTGTGCAAAACCAAGCAACTTGACAGACCTGAAGCCTCTCTGAAATGAAGTGTACCTTACTATTAGTACATGGTTTTTCCCTAACATTTAGGCTCTATAAAGCTTCGTGTATAGTATTGAGGAATACTTTCAAAGGTATTTTGTGTTGTACTGAAACATAGAAATTGCATATTCTTTTGTGTAATATTCATGCTAATAGAATTATATTCAATACAAATTTTCATTTTTATGAAAATTTTATTTGAGGATCTACCTTTTATTAGCATGTGTCTGATAAACACGAAGCTGCAGCTCTGTCTAGCCCCAGGGGAAGAAGTAGTGTTGTCTCTTCCTTTTTTCTCAGCTTCCTGGATGCCGAACACTGCTGGCAGCTGTTCATAGCCTTCCCATGGAGCTGCAATGGCAGCAATATGAAATTGATACCATCTTTGAAATCTGCGCAGCTGCTGGTAGGGTTCTGAATCACAGCAGTGAAGTTGACCACAGTCTTGTTAATGTCACCTTACTGCTATTTGCCTAATCGGTTAATAAAATAGAGTCACTGAAGCTGTTTGATGATAGACTTTGGAATAAAATGCTGTGATTTTTATTTGGTTATTGTTTGAAAAACATAAAGTGGAAGATGATATTAGGTAGGGATATTATGTGTACTAGTTCCTAGTCCAATTTCCATAGCAATATCAAACTGTGGGCTCACTGTGAGCAGGTTTGAATTACTTACCTTTTTAAAAAGGAAGAAAAAGAAAAAAGACAGGAAGGAACAGGGAAGACCTCTAAGGCACTGCTGTTCTTTTAATCTGCTACTGTATGAATTGTTTTAATACATGCATAAGGGATTCTTAGTAGTTCTATTGGCACTTGTCTTGTGTGTTAACTTCCCTGAGTGATGTGTGCCTAGGTATTTGTAGAGATAACTGGTATTTGTAGTGGGTAGTATTATTTCACAAAGAACTATCTTCCTTATATCTGAAGTTTGATAGGTTGAGTTAAATCCCACAGTTTGAAATAGTCCCTCATAATTAATAGCAAAGACCTCTAGCTTTTTTAATATAAAAAGAAAATTTGGAAAAAAAGATTTTTTTTTGGGGGGGGCTTGCAGACATATTCGTTTTTGTTGCATTTTCAACATCACTGTTGTTTTTCAGTGACTTGCACGGTACTGTCTTTCTTCCTCTGTGAAGCTTGTTGATTTTCATCTTAGATTTTTTTGTCTTGCTGGGACTGTCAAACTTTGTCTTTGTACCCTTCTCCTTTATAGGATAGGCCTTCTATTTTGATCTAATTACTGTAACCTATAACAAATAATCACGGGGCTGTGCTGCACAAATAATTTCCTTATTCAAATTTAAACAGGTTTCCTTCTTACTGAATTTCTTGACCTTATTTGAAGAGAACTTGTTTCGCCAGCATTTCAGCATTTATTTATTCTTCATGTTGTCTGTATTCTCACTTAAGAACTTTCTTAATTTGGC
Source organism: Anseranas semipalmata (assembly GCA_013399115.1). NCBI lineage: Eukaryota > Metazoa > Chordata > Aves > Anseriformes > Anseranatidae > Anseranas > Anseranas semipalmata. Next base: position 646,007 of record VXAA01005193.1, read on the forward strand.
TTTCCTGACAGCTTTTTTCAGTGTTCTCTTTCAGTAGCCTTTGTTTAGGGAGAGTTCTCTGTGTGTAATTTCCTTGTTTCTAAATTTGCAATCAGAAGATGGTTGCTTCTTTTCCCTTTTAACCCTTTTCTTAGTTTTGTGTATTCTTCCAGATTTATCTGCACTTAGTTTTTATTTTCTTAAGCTGGTTTGATTTCAAATCCCTTTTGGCCGCATTGACACTAATAAAGTGAACCATTGTCTGGTCTTGAGGACAGCTGGCATGGAATGAGATTTGTTCATTCTGTTAATCTCTCAGCTTTCAAAGCAGGTAGCTGCACGCACAGTACTACTTGGAAGTTTTCCTGGCTATGTGATAACCCTGAGACTGTTCCCAAGGGTTATTTGGAAGAGTGCAGTTGGCCTTTTCCAAAAGTATTTCAGGGCTTGTTCTAACATGATGATTTGCATTTCAGTGTCTGGGAAAGTTTCAGGCACTAGTATATTGCTGCAAGCTTTTAGGTTCGCTTTCACAAAACCAATAGTCAACCCAGTTACAAACTGGAGGTAAACTCAGTTATGTCCATGATCTGTTTCCTGAAGGCCCTATTCTGTGAATCATTAATACTAAATCTGGTGCTTTGAAGGATTCTGCAAACTGTCTAGAAAAAAAAAATCAAAAAGAAATGAACCACCTCTCCCTCATCCACTTAATGTACCTGTCCTTCCTGAGCCAACTATGCCTTCTAACTTTATGTAGCATCCCACTAAATGTGTTGTCAATTGGGTGATATTTGTTTACATTCTGAGATTTCCAGCTCTTCTTGTTTTATTCTCCATAGTTTTATCGTTAGTTTACAGAGATCAAAACTGTGAAGACAGTCTACTGTTTGCTGTCTTTTCTTCCCTGTTATACTTTAACTATGCTCCCACTCCTCACTTTGGAGCCAAGATCTAGATGGCCGTTGGTAAGTCCTCTTATTTTATTAAAGAGGAATGTCTTTGCCTTTAGTTTGCTCATTGGTGATCTGAAAGATAGCAGATTTTTAGCTTGCCAGGCTGGGAAGCACAGATGGCACTTCACATGGCTGAGAAGAAGTGGAACCCTAGGGAAATGAAACACAACATACGTTTTCCTGGATCCGAGAGAGCTAAGAGAGGTCCAATGCTTCCTGTGTTTTCCCAAATTTTCACCAAATCTGCATTATGCATGCAAGTGTGTAATGTGGTAGCAATGTCATTATAGCATACATGAAACTTTGTAGAGTGAAAAATCTAGGGATGGGCGTACTCCCAGATCTTCCTTCTGGGAGTATTGTGATGTGTCAGTAAGAGCCATGTCTTTTTGAAATAGAAGGGAAAAAGGAGTCAAATGACTGGGCCAACGTTTCCTGAAAGAGTGGAGCAGGAAAGAGCTTAGGAAAACCATGAAGTGTCTTATCGGCTTATTACATTCAGGGTGACCTACCTCTTCACAACAAATATTTTAAAAATGTTTTTATATTTGGGATGTTGTTCAATAACTTAGTTACTAGATAGGCACTTAAATATGTTCATGAAAGAAATCCATTAATTATACCATTCTCTGTACTGTATCAGTTTTGTAGACTGTTCTGGGTTTATGCCCTGAGAAACCATTATGTGTGAAATTTTCCATATGATGAAGTGACTTTGTGACTTACAGCAACTGTTTTATGCTTTCTTCCAGGGGGGATAAGCACTTTGATACTGAACTTGGTTCCTAATTATTTGTGCCATTGAAAACAGCAATGTCTTAGAACAAAGTCAAAGTGGCAAAGTTCTACCTTTTCCCTAAAGGGGAAATGAAAGTGAGGAAAGCCCTGTCTTTTAGACTTGTTTTGAGGACTTCCAAATGCTTCCAAATCTGCATCTTGTTTCGTTAAAGTAGAATTTCATGGAACAATTGTATGGCCTTCTCAAACCTGCCGTAGTCAAATCCTGTTTGAAGGGGAACCGTCTCTACAAATTGAGCAGCAGAAGGAATCCTCTGCACTTTACCGCGTAATAGCTAATTCCTGAGAGCCTTTACTGTCTCTGCTGGATAAGTTAGTTGTTTTGGCTTGAATCCTTAAATATTATGGATTGAGTATATTTTAGCTTTTCTTTAGCTCTTAGCGATAATGAATCTTAGACTTATATAAAGATTATTTTATACATATAAAGATTATCTTTCTCTCTGTTCCCCTGGGTTGTATTTTCTTTCCATGTTTGTTTAAGGAAACTTACTTAGTGTCAGCCACTAACACTGATACCGGACAGGTGGGTTGATAGGTATAAGAGAAATTAAGTTCATTTTTTCAGCTAAATAACTGTTTCACCATCAAAGTAACATTCTCTCATCTTTAAACTCAAAAACACTTGTTTGGAGCTTCACTTGGTTTACAGAAGGAAAAAGTTTTTCTTTGTTTACCGAATGTAAAAAAATGTTCAGTGTAACAATGTAGTCAATTTCATTGTTCTGATTTTTTTTGTTTTAAATAATTTTGTTGGAATAAATCAATTCTTTTATGTAATATTTTTTTTAACATAATTTTAGTCACTTCCCTGCCAGCTACTTGAAATAATAGAGCCGGCTAAGGCTAGTTAGTGATCTTACTAAAAACCTGGTCTAACTGCTTCTGAAATGCTAAGGAATTGGGAGTATCATACTTACTAGGTGGTTTATGTGTTTGGAGTTAAAAACAGTGGTTTAAGTTTAATAAAAGAAAATAAAAAAAGAATTGCAAATTCACATACTTGAGTGCTGAGAACTCCTGGCATAACTAGACTGCTAATCAGAGGTAGATGGCTGTGGTGTGATCCAGATCCGGAGCTGTTTCCTTCTCAGATGATGTGGCTCTGCAACAGTAACATGATTCTAAGACACACTAGGTGGTTCCTAGCATTTAAAGAAGGTTGTTAGGATCCGCCAATAAAGCACTGGTTAATTTGCATTTAGGACATGGTACATAGCTCTGATCAGTCACACTCAGAAAAGACTGAGTCTCTCAAAAGATCAAGGAAAGAAAAGAACTTAGTGTGATTATGCTCAAGTTGAGCTTGCCTTCTTAAAGGAGAATGAAAGAGAATTTGGCAAGTGAAGCCTAGGAAGAAATAAGAATAGTCTTTGCTGAGTGTTAGAGAGTATATGGGGGAGAGAAATAACACAAAATAAATGCATCTAAGGGATAAATTTAGTACCAAAACTTGTTTGAAAATCAGAGGATGAGGTCTAGTCTTGAAAAATTAGTAGTAGGGAGAAACTCAGTGGTTCAAGATGGTCTTTTGTACAGTGGCATAAAAGGACTGTGTAAGATGATAAAATTGATCCCAGAGGCAAAAATTAAAGATGCACACCTGAGATTTCTTAGTTCTGGAACACCAGAAATCTTGGAGAAGGAGGATAACACAGCTGAGAAAAGATTTGATTGTTGTTTGTTATAACGTTTCCAATTTTACATATTCTGTTCTTCAGGGCTTCCACTGGTAGCCTGCAGGGAACAGGAGGGAATATGTATCTACTTATTTATTCCTTCTTGGTGCATAGTTTATATTCAGGTGTTTCACCCATGTGCTTCTGAAGCAGAGGCAATTTACCATTGACCAAAGGGTTTTGAGTGACGTATCTGGTTCTTCCTGTAGCAGTGGGAAAACAGGCCTGGCCTGCCACGTGGGTCTAGTGTCTGTGTTCACATTTAAATCAGTTTGTCCCAGTCCGATGGAGAAGGGACGGCAGAATTGTTTTTCTTTCTCCCCTCTGTATTCGTGAGGTGAATATTTTCATCTAACACCCTCTGTAGTTTCAGGGAGCTATGGTGTGGCTGGCATCCTTGAATTCTGTTCTCTTGCTGTTGTGCTTTCAAGTTTTGTGTGTTTTTAAAACTCCACTCAAATTACATGAAAAGTGTTGATGAAATGTTTTTGGACCTTGTTTTGAATGGGTTCTTGTAATGCAAGAAATAGGATTAAATGTAGTATTGGACCTCTTATAAGGATATATTTTTATAAATACATTCATTTTAATAAAAGTAAAAGGTAGCAACTAGATACCTATGTTCACCCAGCAATTTGAAGTCAGAATCAGGCACATAACCAAAGTCTTCCTATTGGCAAGGTCACTTCATGACCTATATCTCCAAAATGGTGTGTGCAGGGTAGGGGGGCAGACCTATCTGGAAGGCACCGCTGTTTAATTAATCTAGGGAGGTTTGTAAATATTGTTGAGGTGATTGAACAACAACTGCAAAGATTATTTAAATAGTTGTGGTTTTTACTTTATAGAAATCAGTTTTCAAGGATGTATTAGTAATATTAGGTCGGCAAACTCTAAGTTCTTTGTAGTTTTTAAGTTTTGAATGACAGAATAGGCTGGCTATTTTTTCCACAGTTTCCTAGAGAAATCTGGGAGCAGTTACTTTCCGTTAGTTTTGATGATCTTAAACTAAGGGTTTCATTTTTTTCCTTTTAGTAATACATTTATGGAAAGAAAAAAAAATTACTCGTCTTCTACACGTTGACTTTAGTACAGCATTTGTTACTTCTTTGCAAGTTACTCTGAGCAGGTTATGGGCTACAAAAAGACATTCTAAAACCAGTGCTTAGTTGGTTGCAAAACAGTATGCAGAACTCAAATTAAAATTTTATTGCCATACAGATAGAATCTGTTAAGTGCAGCTAGGCTGCACAGCTTCATATTAAACCAACTCAGTATATTTCATTGTTTTGTAGTGTTTTTGGAGTTACATCGTGGAAAAATTTGCTTGGAGCAGAGGTATAAAATACATTGGAACTTCTCTTTTTTTCCCTGCAATGTTTGTCAAGAATTTTTAAGTAGCTACTTTACACTGATTTGTATGTCTGTGTGGAAAAAGGATGCAAAATGTACTTGCTTCCTTTTTATTTTTCCGTTTTCTGTTTTTATCTATTTTAGTATATCCCAGCTGACAATTTTGTGGAGCTTTTTGTAGGGTGTGGTGAATTGCCCAGCCTGGCATGACTCTGGCCTTTTGGTACTGCCTGTAATTCTACTGCTTGTAGATAAATCAACTTGTACATTTACTAATAATTCTCTTCATTACATGAAATTTTAACATTCCCACTTCTTGTGTACTATGAGTCAGTCTGCCTAAATCTATTTTTCCATACACATGGCTCACGTAGCATGCTGCTTTGTACCTGTTACTGGAATTGCAAATATGGACTTGTAAGAAGATACAGCACAATGCCTCAGATGAAATTAGAAGTAACCATTCTGTGCCGTGCTCTAATGGCTTCGCTATAGGGCTGGCTCTTGGAACAGGTGGGCCTCATACCCAGTTTCTTGGCTTGCCAACTGACTTCTAGCCGATAGTTTAAATTCTCCATTTTCGTGACACAGGTAGTGTAACTGAGTCGATGAGAGCTGCAATAAAAGAACTAGCTTAGTTTTGCTGGAAAGCCAAAAACCTGTTGTTACTGCTTATATGTGGAGTAACAGTGTTGCATTTTTTGTTTGGAGTTCTGAGATCCTTTATCATAGGAAAAGCTGTATTTTTTTTATTGACTGCCACCTTAGCTGAAGTATACTGAAACTATCAATCTCAAATGGAAATGAAAATAGGCCGTCTCACTCTTTGCCCCAGGCATTCAATTTTCGGAAGTTCATGGGCTCTGACCTTGTAGGTGCAGATTATTTTAAATAATTTATTGCGTGAATGAAAAAAATACAGAATTCAGTCCTTTCTTTATTTTTGATTTTTATTCACTGTTGGTGCTTGTGAGATTTTTAGAGTTGCCAGTTCAACTTCTTCATTTGACAGTAGCGTTGCTGAACTTCTCTTAGAAGTATAAAATCACTTAATAACTTTCAATCAAAAATGAGATTAATTTGGCAGAATTCTCATTGCGGTAAAAGACAGTTATCAGAAGCACTTATCATTTTCTCTTCACTCCTATTCCTGGTCCTATTGTTAGTTTAATTGGTTTCCTATTTATTTTTCTTTTTGCTGACTTCCCCCATTTTGTCCCTTTCCTTAAAGTCAAGTTCACAAATTAGCTTTTTCAATATCCAATTTATATCTCAAAGTCTGCTATTTGCAGCTTTTGATTGCTTTTTCTATTAAATGGTCAGCAGTCAACATGTAGTTCAGTAATATACAACTGTTCTGAAGTAGTGAGACCACTGTTACAAAGTGATGTAGTTACTCTGTGCCTTGATAACCCAAAAGTAAGATTTTATTTAAAATATACTTCATTATTATGTACAGTCTGTGTTATGTACAAACATAAATAAGTAGTACAGACCAGCTTCGTTTTCTTACATGTATTTTAAAGGTAGAGCCTATTTCTTTCCCTGTAGCAAATATTTCAGTTCAAGTAGTTTCCTATTTTAATTTTTGGCATCTGGGACTGGGTTTTAGGATCTTTGTCCTATCATTTCTCACAGTTTTTTTTTCTCTTCTAAAGCCTGGCTATATATATCCCAAGAATTACTCCACTGCTTCCCCCCCCCTCACTTCCTGAGTTTGTTTCCCAGCCGCATTGAAGGCCTATACTTAACCTTTGTTTTTTTTTGGCAATGAAGCAGGCAGTTGCTATTTTGTTGAACCTCAGTATAAAAAGAAGTTGTTCATGTGTATTAATTTCTGTTTTCATAAGAGTTGTGCCGTGTGTCAGTTGTCTAATCACAAATCATATAAAATGGAGCAATTTTAATAATAAGAATGTTTACATGCATCTCTTGAATGCTTCACGTAGTAGACAAAGGATGAAAACACAGATAAAAACTAATGATCTTCTTTTCCTCTTCTATTTTCAGAGAATTAACTAGGCTTCAAAATGAAAGTGAGGAAGAAGAGTCCCTGAAAGTATTAATTTGAACGATGATTATTGCTGGTAAGCAAGCACTTCTCTTTCTCTGTGATATTGCCGCCACTGAGACAATAGCTAGATATGAAGAAACTAGATCAAGAGCTGTGCTACTGAAGTAACAACTGAAATCTGCCCTTCTGATGGTAAATGCATGTCAGCTGGAAAAAGCAAGCTTTACAGTAGAGAGGTCAGGTCCTTTGCTAGATGTTTTGTTGATCCAGTTTACAAAGAATGCATTTTTATGTCAGATTATTGACAAAACTGGGTCAATCAGACACCCGTTTACCTTCCTTTTCTCCCTGCACACATTTCTCTCACTTTTCCTTTTTCCTATCCCCTCTAAAAAATGAAATTCTTTGATAGATACATTATGTATCCTCTGCCTTATGTATAAAGGCCTTATTTGGCAGTATTCTTGGGCCCTTTCATCTTTATCTGAATTGCAGATATTACACGCATTTCTCACAAATAAGCAACTGTAGAAGTGAGGCACATGCCTGATTCTCTCAGGTTTCTCTGTGAGAACTGTGAGCAACTAGGCCATTGTTGTGTGCTCTGGGATATTCTAAAGCCAGTGCTAGATTTTCTCAAATGGTGACGTGTTTAAAACTTAGTATTACATATCCATACACTTTAAAGGTCTATGCAGGGACTATAATAGACATTTAAATAAATGAATAATAAAAAGTGAATCTTAAAATAGCAACTGTTCTTTCTGAAAATTGATTACAGTGAAATGAACTTCACTGAAATGTGGATTGAGGTGTGAACTTAGAATCCAAGCATGTTACGACATCATTCTTTTTTGATGCAACTGTAGGAAAGACTGTTGTGATCAGTATCATTAATATTCTGAATTATGCTAAGGATAAGAAGGTTGTGAAAGTTTCTTGAACTTTCAAAATTAAACAAATTAGACAACCAGCCCAAAGCAAATTTGTTGCAGATGAGATGCTTTTACTGTTCACCCAACTTCAGTAATGATTGTGAATTAATCTGAAGACAGCTAAAGTACTTTGAATTATAATGATCTATTTATACAGTCATAACTCTTGAAGTACTTTGTTAGCTTAAGAATTTAATGGATGGTTTTTAATAATAAAAAAGAAAAAAGAAAAAAAGGCATAAATAGTTCTGAGGATCTCATGGCCAGGACAGAACAAAGGGTACGGTGGTAGCTTTCCAAGCATCCAGTTAGGTTTCCTGAAACTGGGTTTGGCATTGTTAATGTCCTGCTGTTGCTGAAAGAAGTTGTTTCCATTTCCTGAGCCCTGCTCTCACTTCATCTTACTCAGTCTCTGACTCCTGCTTGTGAACTGCTCTATCTCACACACCCAGCAAAAAGGTGACTATTTTTTTTCCCACCTAGTGAGTTGGATCAGCTCAGATAAGAGTTCAGAAAGTGTTAAAATGGGGCAAAGGAAGAAATGAGAATGTGTAGGTAGGAGCAATGAGCGTGGGAGCATAACCTGTCCCTTTAGGCAGCAGCATGTTAGAAGGTTGGTCCAGCAGTTTGTGGAAAGGCTGTATCAAAGTTACGAGAGCAGAAATAGCCAACTTTACTCGTGAGTAGAACAGGGACAGCTTCTGTGACAGCATTAGATTAGAACCGGGTAATCTCGCCAGATCTTTCCCAGTCCTTGCTGTTGGTAGAAGTGACCTGTCAGTGCTGAATAGAAACGATGATTCACAGGGAATATATTTTTGTAAAACTCTTAGCAGATAACTAGAAAAGCAGTAATACCCCCCATGTGTGAAATATCTGTGTGCTCCACGCCCTGGAAATGAAAGAAAAAAACATAAGAACTTGCATGACCCTTGCAAACCTCATTCCTTATCAGAATTGGCTGGTCGCTTGTACATGGTGTTGTATAATTTTGTAACACAGCAATTGGTCTGTATCTTGTTTTACAGTTTTTGTGTTCCTGTTTGGCTTTTTATTTGACCTTTATTTTTTATTTTTTGTTTACCCGAAACATTTTCACGTAATGGTCTAAGTAACTTTTGATCTTGAATGCATCTAATTTTAAATTTAAATATTCCAGATCTTAACCATTGATTGTGAATTGGGCAGGATTAGAGAAGTTATCCTAGTGGATACTGTTTGGCTATAAATTAATATTTTCATAGTGCCTGAAAAATAAAATTTCAAATATCATTTATAATATGACCAGTTGAATGACTGTAACTTGTTCCTGCCAAATGTCTGTCTGTCACAAACCTACATATGTATGCAGCATATGATCTTCATTTGGAAATTACATACAAAGGAAAACCTGTATCAACATGAGAATTTAACTTTTGTGATAGCATATTTGGATCCACCTTCTGAGCCTATTCCAAATTCTTTAGTCTGTAAACATGTTCCCCGTGACCCGTTCTTTGTGTTTTTGTTTTGGTGGTTGTCAGCTAGAAAGGTGGAAAAAGATAAAAATGCTCCTGTCAGATGTGGATAAATGCCAAGGTTACATCCACATCCAGAATATAGAAATATTCTGTAGTTACTTTGGCTTTCTTTATTTTTAAAGAATGATGTAATCATACTACCCTGATAATTCAGTACTTCATTGTGTCTATATTTTGATTATTAAATGGTGGCTAATAAACTCTTCAGAAATTGGCAGAACATGTTAACTTAGAAAGGTCTTCATTTAATTGTTTTTGCACTTCAGTCGTGTCCTGTTTTGGTTTTGAAGAAATGTTGAAATAACCAAGTTCTAAAGGGAATGAGACAAATTAAATGCCTCACCAATTATAGGGTGATTCATTTGAAATTGAATAACTGTTAAGTTGCTTGGTAAGCTGGGCTTATTTGAAGAACTTGTATTTGGATAGAATCAAATGTGTGGTCCCAAGTCGAGAGACTAACATTGTAGATTGCACTTACAGATAGAGACAGTATTTTGGAATAAAACAATGGTGGGATGGATGGGAGGGGAGGTGATATTGCTGTGTACAGTGTTAATGGGCTGTGGTGGGCATGTCATGATAAGGTCTGAGGTCTAGTCTTCAAAAGTAATTGTAGAAAGTAGGAAGGGGTTTAGAAAAGAGCTATAAGAGTCATTCAAAGTCTGGGGAAGTGTATTTCATTTTAGAGATTTAAGAAGCTTATTCTAGTTACCAAACACTGGTATGTTTGGTAACTAAATAGTTGATCAATTTATCTGGGAACTTGTCATTCTAATTTCATGTGTATAAATCAGATGGATGGATGTAGTAAAATATATGCCTTACCTCAGACAAAATGTGTGGTTCTGATGCAAAAATTATGAGTTTCAATGATCATTGGATTTCAGTGATCAGTCTATGGGATGTCAGGTTATGTTGGAGACAGTATTAATACATTCTGTATAAACAATACCTCCCCCTGCCCTGCAAGCTTTTTAAATTAACCCTAGCAATACTTAGTTCAACATAAATTCTGGAAGGCATTGTGACTGGAGCAATTAACCTTCATTCATACTACATAAAAATATGCTTAAAAGTGGCTGAGCTTTAAATAGACTTTTTATTAGAAATATACTCTTGATATAGCCATGATTTTTACACCAATTTATTGAAATAGGAAGAAAATCTGTAGGTATATTGGTAGCAAAGCCCACAATTCAACATTTTGATCTTAATAATAACACGATGACTTTGCGTATCTCAGTTTCAGAACTCAGCTCTCAATGATAAAGCTGAATTTTGTATTAAAAAAAATGTTTTGCAAATGAAAAAGTCTGCTACTGACATTGTTTCACTCTATAGATGCCATATTCTCTGTGTCATGAAAATCTTCCACTGATATGCCTCACAGTGTTATTTTGCAGCAATTGGCTACAATTTCAATTGCTTAATGGTTACTGTGATGGGAATCAAGCTGCGATCTTTAAAACTAACTGATATGTTCTGGGTAACTTTTTTCCTGCTACAGGCCTTATGCTGCAGTCTGTGTAATGTAAACTGCACAAATCTTTTCAGCATGTGTGAACTGTAGAATCAGGCTGGCTGCAAGGGACTTCCATTTAGTCAGCCCTGCAATTGCAGCTCCAGTTAGAGCGGTTTGCTCAAAGCCTTGTCCTGTCTGGACAAGAGTGGAGATTCCCAACGTGAGGTTGTGATACAGTTTCATACTGTCTCTGTTTGGACTATGTTAGGAACATTGTGAGTGGCTGTGGACTTCTTTCCAGACCGAGAAGAGGGTACCAAAGTAACATCTGTGAAAATAAATTCACTGAACGGGGACATGCCAGAGGATACAGACCCTTAGAGAAAACAAGGAGACTTTTGATACCAATGTGAAGCCTGACAAATGGGTAAAGGGAATGCAGGGAGGTAGTTTGTATTTACTTCTTTTCTGTTCTTGCAGAAGCCTGATGTTCTCTCTTCCTCCCACCCCCAGACTTCTGGTTATAGCTCTGATAAGAAAAGGAAACAAAAAAATTAGCTCTCAAAGTATCTTAAACCTAGTTGGCCATAAAAAGCCCATGAAACTGCTCATAAGCTATGGCTTATGGCTAAGCTTCTGGCAACAAGATAGAGTTTCTGCTTTTGTATTACTAAAATGGTTGATTGTGAACATAAATATGTTGAAACTGAGACCATAAAAATAAAATACATTGGAGATTTGAAATACTCTGTGAAAGCAAGATAGTAATTAGTTGGCCAAACTTTTTTTTTTAAGCCAGATTTTGGAAAGTGTACTGGCAATATGAATAATACAAAGACAGTTCTTGTTTTTCTTTTTGTGCTGTTTCAGAAAAGTTTTGAGCAGATGCCTTTTCCATGCCACAATTGCCGTCAAAATAAGACAGCAGCCATAATCACCCCTGCCTCTAAAATTCTGGCAATCATTAGCATGCTATTTCTACATTTGTATCTTCAGCTACTCATCAGTTCACCCTGCAGCCTTTTTGTATCTGTAAGCTGTGCTAAATGGTATACAGTTCTCTTGTGAGCGGTGGCAAACCACTCCTGAAACAAACTGATTTAATTCAAAGAGATTCTCATAGGAAAACTATAATGGTGCTTGTTTTTTTTTTCTTTCTTTTTTTACCCTCTCTTGTTTAACGTGGCAAATGAAATAAATCTGTGTTTTTCGTCGGTGGCCTTTGGCTGAGGTATCAGATGCCTGAAAGACTGATTTTGATTAGGAAAAAGGAAGAAATATCTTAGGAAATGATTTTCTGAGCTTCTCAGGTGGTATGAAGGCTGCCCAGCAAGCGGAGATGAGGCATGATGCATTCGAGGCAGTGCAACAGGACTGTATATAGTCCACTTGGGAAGGAAAAAAGGAAGAAGGGTCGGCATTGACTTTGAAGATGGACCTGAGACCTTATTTCATTGCTGAGGGAATGAGCACGTTGCAGAATATTACAGAGCAATACCAGTACAGTTCTCAGTACCGTGTTCCCCTTTGCCAACAGCTTATCAACATAGCCTTACCATTACCAAAGTCAGCATATTACTGGTAATGTTTTACCCTTTGTCACATGTCCTATGTAAAATACAATGTGTAACAGTAACAGAAATATTAATTTCTGTGAAATCCATCCTCACCTCAAGGCATTACCAGCTTCCTTCCTCCCAACCATGTTAGTATTAATGATATTCTTTTTTTAACTATAGAAAAATACTCCTTTCTCTTCCATGTTTAAAATTGGCTTAGAAAGGCAGAACTGGTATATGTCTCTTCACTCTTGATCTATCCCATTTTAGAAGTTCCATTGCCTTAAATTGTTCTTTTTCCTGCATGTTATTGCAGGAATTGCATGAATTGCAGTGCTGCACAGGAGGTCATATATTTTACGGTTCTTTATATGTGATAATAGCTATTTACTTCAGCTTTCCCATATCAAGTTGATTATTTGATTATTATCAAGGAGGAAATTCTTCACTATATAAGGGTGTTGAGGCACTGGAACAGGTTGCCCAGAGAAGCTGTGGATGCCCCTTCCCTGGAGGTGTTCAAGGCCAGGTTGGATGGGGCTTTGAGCAACCTGGTCTAGTGGGAGGTGTCCCTGCCCATGGCGGGGGGGTTGGAACTAGAGGATCTTTCAGGTCCCTTCCAACCCAAACCATTCGATGATTCTTGTGATTTGGTGACTGATAGTAGCCTGGGACTGCAAACTTCCAGAGGGCAATCATTCCATTTTTCCCTGTTGTCAAATGACTTTGACTGTTGTCAGTGGTGTTACGTGGCAGTTGTATTGCATGAATGTAAACTTCTGTATCAGAAGGATGTGAGGGGATTGCTCATTGTCCTATAACTGTAATAGTGAATGATCTTATAACTCAGTGCTTTTTTTCACGGGCCCAAAAGCACCACTCAGCACTGTGCAGCTGGCCCATGAATGCTTGCAGCAGTTGGTGATTTTTATGCGCCATCTGTATCATGCACCCTTTCTCCTTGATTATCTTGTCTTCATTTCGGCATGATTTGGTAGTTGTTGAAGTCAAGTAAATATGGCAAAATTAAGTATGCTATTGTTATATGTGCATAATATTCATCTGAGAAGGATTCATGTTTCTTCTGGAGGATGGCAGAATGAAAACTGGTGTGGGGAGCCACATAGTTTTAAGAGGGGCACACTAAAAAGCAATGAATGGAGTTGTGGGAACTCTGAGTTTTCATAATTCCCTGAATGCTGTGATTAGTATCCCACAGAGCATTGTAGAACCAGCTATTAATCATATCTTAGGCAGTGATAACAATGGCTCTGAAACGTCACCTGTATTGCGCATCTTTCTGTTGATGCAAAATCTTGTGAACAAGAGCTGGAACGCTGGCAAAACCAAGTGTGTGTGTGCTGTAATGTGTCAGTATTAGCAGCAGTATGACAACTGATGCTTTCTTAAATAAAACTTTTTCTAGTGTAGCAATACTATTAGAATAGGTTGTTTATGATGTTTGTATTCCTCTTACTAAACCATTTCTATTTTAAATTAACATCCAGATTAAAGATGCTTACACTAATTTTGTCCCACTGGTTTAATTTAATCAATTTCTCTATTTTTTTTTTTTTCAGTCTGCCACTCTCCATATTTTGTTACCATTTTGTAGCATTGTTTCCTGTTTTTCCTAGGATACTTCAGAAAACTAATTTACGTGTACTTGGAATCTGTGTTTTTCAGTTCATAATTGTTGTTATTAACTAGTAGATAATTCTTGAACTGTGTTGTGGTATGAAATGATTTATGTGTGAACCTGACTTACTAAGCTTTGTGGGAGGGCAAAAGTTAATTAATGCTGATACTTCTGAAATTATTTTTGCACAAACTGAAAATTGAACAGTCATTCTACATCAGTGCTTTGTAATATATTTGTCACAATACAGTTCTGAAAACTGCTTCTGTTCTGAAACATACACTTTGAATCAAAAGAAGTAGCATGTACATTTACTCCGAACATACTACAGATCAATAAATCAGAACTATTCAACTGATCCCTACATTTTTCACAGAATCACAGAATCCTTTAGGTTGGAAGAGACCTTCAAGATCACCTAGTCCAACCTATGACCTTATATTCTTTAGTTTTTGTTGTTCAGTACAATAGCATCATTCCAGGGAATGTCACTAGGATGTGCCCCGTGTAAAATAATCTCTTGAGTTTGGGAGCATTTTACAGCAGCATTAATATTAGAGTTCATTATTATTTTGGTGCCTCACTATAGCAGGGAACATAGCACAAAGCAAGGCCAAGAAAAAGGAAAACTCATGCTCTGTTCACAAAATTACTGGAATGCAATTCATGCATTCTCATGGCTTCAGGGAGTATCTTAATAACATAAGTGCTCCCACCCCCTCACTCTGCTTGTGTTTCTTCCACATGCCTTTTGGAGCAATGATCTCTCAGGCTTGAGCTTTGTAAATCCCTCAAATTTTTCATGTTTTTTTTTTTTTTTCCCATTTGTCTGGTATTGAAGGATTGCTCATTCCCTACATCTCATTCTTTCCTTTGCATTTACTCATTCATAATTTAGTAATTGGTTGTAAACAAATCATCTGGAGATGGAGTTGATGACAGAGAGCATGAGATATTTTCCTGGTGCATGTCAAATACAATTGTTAGGTTCTGTATGACTTCCTGAAATCTGTGGATCTTCTCTAGCTCTGTATGCACTGCCATTCAAAACAGGCTACAGAGAAGCATCAGAAGAATTAACTGACTGATCATTTGAACAGAATGTTGTTACAAATTAGTACTCCCATGCAGGTATGCTCTGTCCAAATCCCCTTTCCTTGTACTCTCACCAAGTCATTGCGACTTTTGCTAGTGTCTTCACTAACATTATTAGTTATTTAGTATTTCAACAGGATCTTAATCTCTGCTATTTCTTTAGTGACCTTAAAAGCAAGTATGTGCCCACATGCATACAATGGTTTTTTTTTTTTTTTTTTTTGCATTTTGAATCTATATTCTTTTTAGCAGAGTATAAACAAATGCTTTATCCAGTTTTCTTTTTGTACACACCTACAGTATTTTTTCTGAAATGCATTTTATTACGTTACTCTGTTTAATGCTGTAACTTCTTTTGATTTTGGTCCAATTCCTGGCCTGTTATGATGAGTAATCAAGTGTCTCATTCATCTAGAAAGATTGCTGTATTTATGAATTGATTATCTTTCTTCAGCAGCTCAATTGCTCAGTGTGACAGCTTGCTGAGCATTCCTCAAGGCAAGAAGAATTGTGCTATTTTTCCCCCCTCTTCCTCTGGACTAGTTCATGCAGTCAAATTCTGGAGAGGGTTCTGTGTTTTATTTCCCCCCCCTCTGTCATTTGATTGTACAAGATTCAGGAATGGATTAGAAAAATATGTTTTTCCTAAGTGAGCAGGGAAGAGGAGTTATCTGGTTCTTTGCTTGTTATAAAATCACTAGAACAAATTTAAAAAAAAAATACCAGTTACGAGAGTTCTTTGGGGATCATGTCAGTAGAACTGATCGCAGTACAAAGTGTTTAGGGGAACCTGGTGTTTTTCTTTCTTTATTATCAGAATAATTTTTTTTTTCCCTACTTAATTTTATTATTGGTCTCCTGATAATGGTCTCATGAACATTTTAAAATTATCTGCATTTCTAGAATCATCAGAATGGTAAATATGTGCATAATGTTTTGATGGTGATTGATTGTGATGATTGGGTTTCATGTCTTTTTATCTATATCCTAATGGTCAGTGCTTTTGATTTATAAAATAACTTTTTGTCAAGCAGAGAAAAAAAATGAAAAAGCTTATGCAAAACTGTTCCAAAAGCCTGTATTGTATGTGAGAAGGCTTCGCCACAGAGCTGAAATGATGGCCCACGCTATTTTTTGGTAATGTGAGTGCTGTTTTCATAAGATATAGCCTTATCCTAGTTGGCTATAGTTCTGTATTAGGACCAGATCCTATTCATACATGTTTATAGAACTAAGTTTGTTGTGTAACTATTGATTATATTGATATCTGTACCAGAAAAGTGGAAGATGACAAACTTAACAGAATATTATTTTTTTAAAAAAATCCAAAGCTAGTGTTGGAGGCAAAAGATATTTAAGTTTCATTTCTGTACCAAGCAAATCTGGAGAAACTTCAGAAAAAGAGTTATTGGATATGTGCTTAAGTGTGCTATGTTGGTATATCACCAACATAGAGGTGATCTTATCAAAAAACTATACTTACACTTTCTGTTGTTGGCAAGGCTTTTCAACAATCACTGTTAGAAAAATGAAGGTCTGCTGCAATAAGAGAAATTATCTTTTTGTGAACTTGTAACTCTGTAAGGGGACAGAAAAAAATGGAATAGATGGTTATTTTTCATAATAAAGTGTAGTGCAAGGATTGATCTTACAATGTTAAAGGAACTGTGCTGGATCATGTGTAGCTCATCGTAAGAATAAATTATCTGGAAAGCAGAGTCTCTGAGTTTTTTCCAAATAAAATCCGTATAGGAAACTTTAGAATTGTATTTGGTTATAAATAATCTTGACATAATGATTGCATTTTGAGTGTCGATTTTTTTGTGCTCTTCTCTAACACAGAGTAGGAGTGGAGAAAGTTAGCAATGAGTATGTATTGAGATTTGGGAGGAGCTCTTCCTGTGGTTAGGTAATGAATTAAAAAAAAAAAAACAACTGAATGATACTAAATAAACATATGCATACAGCATTTTGTGAAGAATAACACTGTGTGTGTTACTCAGTACAGTATGTGAAAGCCTTTTTGCACCCTATGTGAAAACATTAAAACAAAAACAAACAACAACAACAAAAACCCAAACTATTTTATACTCCATAAATATAAACCTTCATTGGGTAGAAAACAAGTTATCTCTCCCCCTGCCCCCCAAGTTGTTCTGTATTTCACCGATACGTTTTATGTGCACATAAATAACCAGCAAAACTTTCGGTTTAGTTCAATGTGTTTTGGTTCAGGTTTAACAAAATGTAAAAATACTGCTTCAGGTTCATTTCTGGTTCAAGGAAAACTAAGATTTTCAGTGAATTTTTAGGAGTTGAATTCAACTCACTGCATTAAAGGCATAATTCAAAACAATGGCCTTAAATGTTCCCATTTTCTTGGTTATGATCTTAATATGCATTGCTTAAGAAAAAGAACTGTGTAACATTTTGTCTAGCAGTTGTTGCTGTTTATTGCGTATATAATTTCTTTTTTTTTGTGTATTGTAATATGAATATTAAAATGTATTTTTAAAGTCTCAGGTTATGACAACACATAAATGTTTTTGTTTATGCATAACTGAATTTCTTTGAAAACTAAATTTGCCAGCTCCATCCCAGTATTTTCTAAAAGACTATCCAGTTTTGTTGTAAAATCCTCTGCCTTTGGACTCAGGCAAGCCACCATAGGGCCTTCACTAGCATTTAACACCTGGTTATCTGTGCGGGTGATAATTTAATATCTCACAGGTATAACCTGCCTGCCTGAATCCTTTAGAACCCTTGTCATCAGAAAGTTATTCTCCGTGTAAGAATGGCATCAGTACCATCTAATATCAGATTTAGGAGACCATTTCTGTCTTAAAATTTTCTGTCTTCTCATTGCCCCTTGACCCACGAACCTGGAGCTGGCTGCTGGAGGTCTTCAAAGGTCTGTTTGGTGTTCTTCTCTATCTAAGAACTTCTATTTTAGCAAATTTGGCTTCAAATAACTGAATTCATTTCTGAATACCTCAAGATAGATTATAGTGTATTGTGTGTTTGAGACATTCGGGGGAAGCCCCTACCCTCCACTTAGCTTCTGCTGCCGTTTAGGCTTTAACTGTAAGTCTGTGTGTTGTTTTTTCAAATGAGGGTTGTAGACTGATTTTGTTTTCTTGATTCCGTGGTGCCTTTTGATTTTGTGAATAACTTCAGCCACGGGGATGTCGATCGTTTATCTTCCTCCCATCGCGTGGGGTTGAACTCCGGCGTCATCCGGACTGCCCTTTCCCTTTCTAGCTCATTCTGTGCCGGGACGCGTTTCGCTGAAACGAGTCTGCGAGAGCGGCCCTCGGCCAGACCCCTTGGCAGGAGCGGTCCCGGCGCGGCGGAGCGCGGCAGGCGGCGGCTCAGAACCACGGAGAGCTCTGCCGGCCCCGGCGCGTGGAATGGCGGCCGCTGCGGGGAGGCTGAGCGGCGCAGGGCTGGAGGAAGCCGAGCGGGGGGCTAACAAAAACTGCGCTGAAAGCAGGGACAAGAAGATAGCACCTGCTATGGGAGAATAGAGAGTAGATGAAAGAAGCACAGCTTGCAAGTTCAGGAATTGTGCGATGCTGCTGAAGGACAGCTAAACATAGAAACAACTGACCGTGAAATAGCTACATCTGTATTACAAAGTGAACAGTGTTCAGCATGAACACCGCTTTTCTCCCAAATAGTGAGTCCAAATGCAAAGATTCTGTGAGTTTAGTGGCTTTGTTTGTAGGTAGTATCATAAACTTGCCTAGAAAATAAGAAGAAAAACACAACTGTAGTTTTTTTCTGAAGGCGTGACCTTTTTCTACAAGCATATTTCAGACCCCACATTACTCTCCTTGTTACCGATCTGAAATACTTGGATGGTGTTTCACTAGAATTAAAAGTGAGAAAATACCCAAATTTAGCTTTTAAGTCCTTCTTTACAATATAGTATTCATATAGTTTTAATAATTACAGGCTTTATATGACATTAGTCATATTTTTAGAATGCTTACTTTACAAAGTAAAATAGCCTTTGTTTAAAAAAAAAACATTTTTTTTCTGTTGGCAAAGTGATTGATAAAGATATATATAAATAA
The DNA here is from genome assembly GCA_013399115.1 of Anseranas semipalmata. NCBI lineage: Eukaryota > Metazoa > Chordata > Aves > Anseriformes > Anseranatidae > Anseranas > Anseranas semipalmata. Next base: position 665,078 of record VXAA01005193.1, read on the forward strand.
AATGATCTTGCATACTGAAGAAAATAGCTCCCTAGTTAAGGCTGATCGTTTCTAACACCACCATGACTTGATAGCCTATTTATGAATTACTGATGTTGTGTTGAGAACAAAAATGGGAATTCCAATTAACAGTGTAATCTTAATACTTGACAGAAAATTAAACAGAATTAAACAAAAAGCTTCAAAGGTGCTTTAAACTCAGTAAAGTTTGAAGTCATATGTCATTTTCCTGTAATAATACGCTACACCAATTCTGAAAGGAAAAGCTGTTGGCAGCTTTATCCAAGATTTTGACTTGCAACTTCACAGTCCTGGTTTATTCATAGCCTTGCTATTGTAGGAAGTACTTTGACTGTTTCAGTTCCTTCATTTTTAAATAAATAAAAAAAAATAGATCACAGATCAGCAATGCACTTGAGCATGGTGATGGCCAAGATCGGATGCAGTAAGCAGTCCAGTTTTGGTGGCGTGGAGCTCTGTGAAAGCTGTAAAGCAGTGTAAATTAGGCAACAGGAACCTATATGCTAATGCAGATAAATTGCTTCCCATACTTGAATTAACTCATTAGTTATAGATCAGATGTCTCTACTGTGCTTTGTGGTGCGTAAGGTTCAGTGTCCCAAAGTAAAAGTTTTTTATTTATGAAAATAGAGCAGTGTTCAAAAGAAAAGTGGAGTGCTGAGGGGAATTTTTATTCAGATACATATATTGTGGCACAGTGGAATTAAATTTAAGGCAAATGCTTTTTTATCATATGACAATATTAGTATTTCAGCGGTCTTCAACAGTTTTTTTTCTAGTAAAAACACTGTAGAAAACAGTTCAATTTAAATTAGAAGACGGTGATAAAAAGTGAATCTATGATTATTTCAATGATGATTGCTGCAGACATTTTCTCTGTGATGTGGTTCACTTAAAATCATATTCTGGCATTTCTGTTACTTGGTTGTCAAATCACACAATCTCCAAGTCTTGTATGTGTAACAAGGAAGGCATTTAGCTCAGTTCTGCCACTCCTTTTCTAGCTTCTGAATATGGTGTAGCCTTGCCTACACCATGAGTTTGCAAAACCTCTTGGTTGCAAATAGCACTCCAGTTTTCTTGTGGCTGCCAAGTGTCATGCAGTTTTGCATAACAATTACAAACTCAGCAGCTTTCTCATCTGTCTGTTTTTCAGTTTGATTTATAAACATCCAGCTGAGTTGTGAACAGGCTGCTGCTAAGTTTCTTGTTTATTAGATGTTGCATGTTGCTTTGATGCCAGCCAAAGAAGAAAAATCCTACCTCTGATCTTGCTTCTGATGTTTGCAGCCATTAAGGGGTGATGTGGGGAAGCTGGTGGAAGAGAAGATTTGGTGGAGAGCTTCAGCACCAACAAGGATGGAAGGATCAAATACTAGCTAAAGGTTGTCCATTCCTGCCCCTGCCACTCTGTTCTTCACCCAGTGTATTGAGGTTATGCTGCCAATTAGCAGCTGCACTGCCCCCAAGCAGCATCAGTATCCCTCTCCAGTTTCCGCCTCTGGCAAATATCCATTCCTGATAGTCAGCCACCTGAACATTATCTACTCTAATTTGCCAGTGCTTGTGGGCCTGCAGACCTCCATGAGCAAGTTGCCTTCTTCTAGCAACGTACAGTTTCCACCTGGCTTTGTATCCCAGAGTACACAGCTGCTGCTATAATTTATATTTTTGCTCATTCTCATTTTTTCTACCAGGCTTATTATCCTTTCATATTTCTGCATGCATCCTTGTAATCACCCAACTATGGCTACAAAGTTTTATGCAGCTCCATTTCCACCACTTCTTGTAATGGGAGTATGGCAAAGTTGATTTTTTTATGCTGTTGTATGTACTATATAATTCACACAAAATTTTGTATGCTGCTGGTCAAGGACTTCTAGATACATTTGAGTCTCTTGACACGTCTTTTCTTGTTGTATAAAGTAGTGCTGATTGCATGTGCAGCGGTTTGCTTTACATGCCGTTACTTCAACTTTAATGATGGTAACTGTACAAGAGGCAGCTGTACTTTGGTCCCAGCAAAGAACTGAAACAGAAAGCAAAGCATTTGTGTGTATGATTCTGGTAAATCTGGGTTCTAATGCAAAGCTATGGAACAAAGTAACACCTTGGGGGGGAAAAAGCACCCCATTACTTTTATGATTTCGTGTAAGCATTCAGTAAGCATTTGTGAATACATTTTAACTGGCTAGAGTGCCTCCTGCTCCACTCTTCTGAGAAGTGATAGCTAATGTGTAGCTTACATGCAGTTTAAATGCAACTTGCATTTTTGAATCACATCGTGACTAGTAGTCGATCATGCTGACACAGGGGCTGTGGGTTAATATAAATCCTCGGCTGCTGGAAGAAGTCAACCAGCAGCATGTTACATTCATCGGATGTTCCACTGAGTCTTGTTCAGATCTCTGCATCTCTTCAAAATACGTGGCGTAGTATGTGGCTATTGACCATGCTAAGATTTTGGTGTGCAGCATGGTAGGCTAAGAAGACTGGCCTTCTTTGCTCTAGACTTCTACTGGTTTGCAGCGGTATTTTGCACAACTATGGGTATTAAGCTCTGTGCTCTATTAAGAACATAGTTCTGAGTTCTGTAAAGAAAGGGATGAGCTGTTTCTATTCATCAATTCTTACCTGACTTGTGCAGGCCAGAACACTCAATTCTTTTCAAACTCTTGAGTAACTACTGTATTTTTGTAAGCATTTTTGGTGCTTCAATTTAAATGGAATGAGTGACAGAAAATCCATTAGCTCATAAAATCATCTGTTTCAATGGTTGATTCCTTTAGTTGTTATACATTTACAGGTGTAGGCCTTCCTTTCCCGTTCTTCATAAGCTTAATTTATCTAGGTTAAACTCTTAGACCTTGGATTTTGTTATGCAAGAAGCAATTCATCATCAGAAATCCTTTCTTTTTTGATGTAAGTTATGGTGTCCTACTAACTTTCATAGTCTGTTCTTTTACTATATTGTTTCCTCAGATTTACACTCACTCTTCCTGTTTTCTTTTGGAGTGAGGTTTTTGCAAGGGCTGTCAGTAGATTATTAACTTACTACTCTGGAGGAAGATCATGCTTGATGTTTGAATTTTTATAATTCATTCTTGGTTGTGGCTATACTACATCAGGGTTGTATGGTGTTAATTCAGTAACCGGACAAGAATAAATAAACCTTCTCTCTTACATAATTGTCCTGTTCATTTACTAAGATAATTATAGCTTACAAAGACATTTGGTTAGTTCATATAAGACAAAGATAATCTTTTACCTTGCTGTGTTTCTGGTTAATTTATTATTTTAATAGTTAAAAGGGATTGTAAAACTGAAGACTGCTTTATCCATTGCTTATTACAATGAGTCCATATATATAATTTCTAAGGAGAAGCATATTGCTCCTGCAATTCACTCTTTTCTCTTTCTAAAAGAAAAATTGCCAGTTGCTTTTTGTCTAAGTGTTTGACAGAGAACCTCGAATGTATTTGAAAAGTAAGCTGCATTTCTCTTTTCCTTTTAAGGTACAATCCTCTCTTTTGTTTAAGATTGCATCAATTGCCTACTGAAACTGCAGTAGTTGTCTGCATGAAAAAAATGTTTAGAAATTAGTGCACCTGTTTTCAAGCTTTCAAATGTAATATGTTATAACAACTGTAAGTACTTGTTTTTATTACCTTATCTAAAACAGAGGAGTGCTCCAGATTATCAAATGGGACCTGTTTAGGTGGTTAATGACTTACCTAGTTTTAAAAAGTTTTCAGTTTGGTTAATTCTTAACTCCTGTTGAACTGTTTCAAATTCAGTGTCCTACGCCTACTTTCGTCTTAAAAATCCCAAGCACTGTGGGTATCTCCTCCTGCCACGGAATTTTCCGTGGTGAAGATCAGAAATTACAGTATTTGAAAGCTTCATTATCGAGTAAATCTGCACTTTCAATGAAATTCAAAAGGATGGTGAATTCCATTAAGAAAATGTTTAATTAGAGAATAATCTGTTGATTGTGTAAATAATCTGCTCATCTGACACAAAATTATAAGGGAGTATACCAAGAGAAAATTACACAGATTGCTCAGAGAAATCCCTAGAGATATAAAATTAGGCTTGTACAGAAACAGCAGTAAAGATGAAGGTATGGATGTGGGAGTAAATAGTAACAAGCCTCATGATTATGTTTACTTATACCCTGTGATGCATGTAAATAGAAGTTAAGAAGAAAAAAAGAAGTAACTTTACACAATAATTAAATATACATCTGGAATGCTACAAAATGTATGTCCTTGTTCCAGAAAAGGAAGTGGCTGAAGGCATGAATTGACAGTGACTTGTGCTGCCAGGAAGAGTATTAGACTGGAGGACAGGCAATATTAGTGTGGTTCCTCGTGGACTGCATCTGTACCTATCTTAGGTTCAAGATGATGTCATGATGTGACTGTCCCAAAAACTAACGGAATCTAATGAAAATTAGGTGACAAAGTAGAGAGGGGTTATAATGAGGATCAGAATAATGCGCAAGAAGAATTGTTTTACTTGGGATACTGGACTGTTAGAATAGGCTGAAGTATAGTAACACCAAGGATTAAAAATAAGAATTTCTGTTCGTAGGATGGGAGCTCATCAACCAAGCGCTTTGCTTATTGGTATCAAACACTACAAAGTCATTTGAATCCTAAAAGGATTATTTCTTTAGTCTCCAATCCTTTGTCAGAGGCTGTGCCATCACATCATTGTTACATAGGAACTGTATTAGGCAATTTTGTGTTTGTTTTTGTTCTTTTTTCTTTCTCCTAAGAGCAGAACAGGTTAACATTGCTTAGAATAGCGTGCTTTCCTAGGTGAAATCTTAAAAATACTGACTTAAATAAGTTATATTGAGAGAAACTAACAATGATAAGAACATCCAATCTGAGTCACATGTACAGTGTAACATGCTTTTTTAGTGTTTCACATTTAGTGATCAAAAAGTCATTGTGATAGCCCTTAACAGTGGAGTGAATTTCACATTTCATGCTGTGAAAAAGAATTTTAGATAATGTACATGCCATTAAATATAATGGTCTATGTATTAGCTCTAATGATGCGTGAGTTTTACTTCATGAGTAGTTCTTTCTTTTCAACTTATGTAAGGTACTCTTGAATCTAGGTCAGTAGGTAGCTGAGCCAAAAGTACAGTTGCTGAGCTTGCTTTGAACTGAGTCTAAGATGACTTGAAACTGTACATTGCCAAGAAAAAGCATAATGCTATTCTGGGGCCATAATTCTGACCAGCAAGGAAAAACAAGCAGGAAATTTCCACTCGATCACTGGATTTATTATTGAAAGCATGTTGGGAATAGTAAGTTAACAAGGACCTTATTTAAATCATGGAAGACTTCGTTTCACTTGAAATGATGGTAGTGAGCTATTCAATTTTCTAATTTGTAAGTATCTTCTAAAGCTGTAAAATAAACAGAAGACTCTATGGGGGCAAGGTGAGGGAAGATAGTATATATATTTTTTCATTAATTAATCATTTTTGCTGTAGCAAAAGAACTTTATGGATGCATATTTCTTTTTCTGATGGTGAACCTACATCTCAGTCTCTCTCTTCTTTTTTAAAACATTTAAATTAAGTTAGTGTTCTCTTTACCATTTCCTTTAGTCATTTTGTAATCACTGCAGTCTATCCTTTGAAATAGTGGTTTTTAATCAAACCTTTCCTGTTAATTTGTCTACAAAACATTTTGTATGCTTACAATGAATTGTGGCTTACATGTGTAGTGTGAACAATTTGATTTTTAAGGCATTGAAGCAGACATTTATTTTTATGTAAATATTCTGTCTTCTCTTTAATGGAGTCTAAATAAATTTGTGACACTAACCACTTTTTATGTGCTGTGCATTTAGCAGTAAATAAATTTTGATTTAACTTCCTTTCTCACAATATTAGTTTCCATTCAATCGATGCATTAAAGATTGTGTATTCCTAATGATTTATAATAGCAAGTACTTATCAAAACTTTTTTGCTTCATTAAACAATAATGCATTTTATATTGAATGTTTATAATAAAGCTACAGGGTTAAATTAAACCTGAGAAATAGCTTACTGTAGGTGATACTTTACTTTCAATTTAACATTCACTTTAACTTTTTGTCAGCCATTTTCTGGGTGATTGGTAGTATGGATGTAAGCATACACTTTCCCACTTAGAACTTGAACTTCAGTCCATAGGGGTTTTATATTAGTTGCACCTGCAGGTAACTGATTTAACTCTAGGCTTGCTTTGTTTACAACAAAGCAGCAATCCTCCATGGGCTGGGTATGGCCTATACCGCTATATAATGTGGGCCCTTTTTACTTTTCATGCTGTGATCTAAAAGATTGTAGAAGAAGCCACTGTTCGCGGAGGCAGTCCCACATTTTTGCCAAGATAAAGCAAAATATGTATTAAGCTTTCTTAGAGCTCTGTAGAAGATGGGATTCTGACCGTGCTTTCAAAAAAAAATAATCTGCTCATAACTCATCTTGGCACAGGTGCAGTAGATGGAAGGGCCTGAGAGAGGTACTACAAGCGTTTTCCATTTCATTAGCAGCATTCAGTTTTCAAATGATTTATCTTGTGTGCTGTCTTACCAGTCTTAAGTGGAATTCTTGTGTCTCTTTCAAAATTATACAAACAAAAACCCTCCCACAAAATAACTATAGATTTTTTTTTAATTATATATATATATATTAATAATTTTTACCTTTGAATTTTTCTGTCTGGAAGTGCTCTGTGCATATATCCAGGACTGGGTGAGTTTGGAAGTTACTGGGGAGTCTTTTCTCTAAACTTGAAATGGAGTTGAAACAAAAGAAAAACCTAAATGAAAGGAAAAAGAAATTAAGGTTGAAGAAGGATTAAACGGAAGAATAATTTGTGAGAATGTGGGTGTGGATAGTATCTCAGAGGAAATTTGATAGATTTACAGATCTGAGAATTGGAAATAGAGGTTATTTTGGAAATTGATTGTAAAAGGCATAAGGATGAGAAGGCGTGAGAAGCACTTTTGAACATTTTGAACATGTTTATCCATTAAAACTTAAAGTTTGTTCTAGATAGAATGAGGAAATTCTTACAGTCATTAAATGATGTTTTGCCAAGTAGAAAATGAGTTGAGGTGATTTTGCATTTTTTTTAATGGATAAAGCGTTTTTAGATGAGAGAAGGTGTTACCTTTTAAACGTTTTCATACTTTTAATAATAATACTTGTCAAACTGGGTTTGGGTAGTTCTAACACAGAAGAGACTGTTTTTTAAAAATTAGGTTTCTAAGCACAAGCCTGATTTTCAGATGTGTGAGTATAACAGTGCCACACAGGCTTTACTTGAAATCCCTCTCTTTTTTACTTTTCAAATTTTCAGAGTTTCTTTGTATTTGTTTTAGCAAGTGCAGTGGGAGGGTAAAGAGAGAAGTTGTGTTGTCTTGTAATTTTAAGCAAGAAATAAAATTTTGTCTTTAATTTAATTTAATTTTATTTTATTTTAATTATTGTCTTTTAATTTTAATTTTTAGATAGGCATTTCAGAGGCCACTAGAAATTTAAAAGGAAGATATATAATGGATTGTTTGTCTAGAAACTATTGCTTGCAGTGCTTGCAGTTGCTTAATTGGTGTTACAGCTGCTACTAGGCCAATCTAGTTGCCAATAGTAAAATATATTGTTAGAATGTTTTGTTACATGGTGTTAGTCATGATAGTGCGAAAGAGA
>VXAA01005193.1:672899-736077 GCA_013399115.1 Anseranas semipalmata
CACTTTAACTGGTAAATATTTCTCTTACAAAAAATAGTGTTTCTTCTGGCCATTTCAAACACAGAATTAATGGCACATTTTTTATGTGGTTTGCTCTTGAACTCAGTGTATTTATTGTAGAAAGTTAAAAGTGCTTTCTTTTTCTGCTTGACAGAAAGTAGTAACGCTTTCAGTCATTATTCCTGAATGTTAATGACAATACATTTAGCTTAACTGCAATCAAATATATTGTTATATGTCAGAATTATAATTGCAGATTTTTTTTTTTTTATTCTTTCCACAGAGTGTAATCCAAGAATGATACAATGTTAATGCTTTCTATGTAAGCTCCATAAGGATCTTCTCTAAGGAGTTGCAGTAGGACAAACACTGAGAGTAATTTTTCTCCGGTACAATGTGGTGACGCAGAGGAACTGAAATTGTCCACTTTTTTGTACAGGCTAAGGACTTAAAATGTTTGTTATTTTGTGAGCAGAAGCAGTTCTGGAGTGAATTGAACATCTGAAAATGCGGCCATGGACTGGTTCCTGGCGTTGGATTATGCTCATCCTCTTTGCTTGGGGAACTTTACTCTTTTATATTGGTGGACACCTGGTACGAGACAGTGAGCACCCAGATCATTCTAGTCGTGAATTATCCAAGATACTTGCTAAACTTGAACGTTTAAAGCAACAGAATGAAGACTTAAGGCGGATGGCAGAATCTCTCAGGTAGGAACTAAAAATAATTAAAACTATTCAGGAAATGGTTATATGAAATATCAAAAATTAATTTAAATTTTTTTTAAGCTTCACATTTAGCATATTTTAAAGTATAGAAAAGTGTTTCAATCAGTGCTCTAACTGAAAATATCTTCCAAAACATTTAAAGAAATTAAATAATGTTGTACATTTAATTTTGGTCTAATATAGAGTCATTATTTAATGGTGTCCAAGTGCTGTTGGCACAATAACAGAATTCTTTAAGTGACTAAATCCTCACTGTTAACTTCAAACCAGTGCAACTGTTATGATATTCAAGCCAATTAGGACCGCTAGTGACTTTTCTGTGCTTCTGCATGCAGTAACTGGAAGCATTCATTTTAAAAGTGGTGAGAATTTGTACAGTTTGTTGAAGATACATGTGAACTTGTTGAAGATGAGCTGCTTAGTTCTAGGTTTCCTCCTTGCCTTGCTGCTAAACTTGCAGCAATACTTTTAGAGTAGTATGATCGTTTCCCTTTTTATAATTATTTGTCATATTATGTATTGATAAAATTACAGTTTGAAGTGTTTTCTTTCACCTTTTCAGACAACTCTTGACATAGACTTCTGGTATCTCTGTATTACTTTCCCAAGAACTTGTAAGGGAGAGCTTCTTAGGCAGGATGTGATGCCACAGTCAGATTGCATATAGGTATGTGGACATCACCCCACACAACCTAAAAGTCCTACTTGATCATGGGGACAGGTGGAGAGGCTTCATATGCTGTTGTAGGAAAACAGAGGAGCAAAACTCAATACAAGATTTTAGGGAATGGAAGGGTGGTATTGTTATTATTTCTTAATCTCTAAATGAGTTGAATTCGTATACTTTCTCTATCACAAGGGAACAGGATGTGTGTAGAAGTGGTCTGATCAGGATACCCTGGGCAGACAAGGTGGACACGGGGCATTGGCTGTTGTGTCCTCATCGTGTCTCCTGGGTTCTTTTTGATTGGCAATAAGAAACTCATTTTGGACTTGCCTTGTAATACCCTCCAGGGGCAGATGCCATTTTGGATCTTCTACCTCACTATTTGGCTTCACTCTTTATAAATCATTGGAAAAATCTGAATTGTACAAATCTCTTCATTTTCCTTATTTGGATGTTTTACAGTTCTAGTCCTGTTCTTCATCTTGTTACCTTATCTTTAGATCAGTTTGCTTCTCCTCTTCATTTGAATGGAATCACACGTATGAACTCTGTAGCAGTTTGATCAGCTAGGCTGTGAACTGCCTTCCCCATCTTACTGAAATGTCTTATAATTGCATTCTGTTCTTGGTGTCTGGAATGCGCTGTACATACAGCTGTGTGCTGACAAGGCTTCTTAGCTTAGGCTCTGTGTTTTGAAAAACAAGTTTTGGACATGTTAGCCCTGAAGAAATACCTCAGCAATCCTGCAGTGCTGCACAGAGGTGCACAAATGCTGCTGGCCTAAGCACAAATAACCTTCACCTAGGGTAGTATGGCCATGAATACCTGAGTGGGCTGTAGTTCACAAAACTCAATTAATTAATAGATGATAACAACTACACTGGCCAAAAGTTTAATATTTTTGTTGATGAAATGGTGTAATATAGAGTACGTTGCTATAAAGAAACGTAAGCAAAATCCTGTATTTGAATAAATACATCTTTAAATTAATTTAGTATTTGACAATAATAGGCAGCCTTAGGGTTCTTGTCTAAGAGGAGAAATATTTGGCCTTGAATGTAAGATTACCACTCTCATGATTTCAGCTTCCCACATTTGGCTGACCTGAATGAATGGTATTGTGATGTATTGCACAGTCGTTGAAATATGACCATTTCAAATTACACAGCTAGAAAAGAGTAAATGCTCTTGATTTTACAGATGACAGGGTACTCTTTTCTTTCAAGGAGGAGGCAGCTGATTCTATGATGCATAGATACAGGCTAAAGTATGTTTTAGGCAGTGATGATTTTCCTAAGCACCTTTCTGTGTTTCCTTAACTTATTTTAGATTTCATATTGTATTTTCTGTGGCCAATTTTTAAATAATAGTTTGTACTGTTGATAATTTGCCATGACTTATATAAATAAAACCATTAGTTTATTTCTAATTTAATCATGTTCGAATAGAACATTTCTTCTCTATACTTCAGACAATTGCTGCATATTTCTATAATTGAAGTAGGTGATCCAAAACTATCTTAACTGGACTCGGTACAGCTTTTGGGTGAATATGTTGCTGAAAGATATTTCTGAGACCTTTCTTCCTAGTGGTTGAATGTAACCACAGGAGAATTCGAAACTCTTGCACAAGAAAACCTGAAATGACTTTTAAGGCCTATTTGAATAGCAGCACACCTACATGTTCAGCAGTCAGTGCTGGCTAGAAATGAGCCATCCTGGGACTGGAAGGCATAGTTTTTTGCAGGAAGTGATCTGAGATTGGTGAAGTACTAGACTTTGAGGTGAGTAATGTATCGCAACATAAAGCCTTTCATTATTTCTATTGTGCAAAATCCATGATGTTATTTTTGTAGAAACTTCACAAATAGGTTTAAGAAATGTTTCTTGGTCATCCTTCATCATTATTAAATCATAAAAGTGATAAAGGTTTTCAGTTTCTCATTTCTGTGTTTGCCAAATAGAGCAAGCAGTGTTAAAAATAACTTGGCTTTAAAATAGTTTTTATTTACAGTTTTAAACATGGCTGTTTAAAATGAGGCAGTAGTCAACAGTCTGTGGTTTCAGTATGTGTCCTGCAAGAGATTACTGCTGCTGTGATCATATATTAAAGAAACAAAAGTTAGAATTAGAGAAGATTACTATTGCTCTAGAGATAAAAGATACTATGGCATACAACACGGTTAAGCTAACTCATGAATTTAAACATATTTCAATAGTAATTCTAGGTTAAAGTCACTGGGAGTTTAAACACAACAAGAGTGCCTAGCTGGAGCACTCTTTATTGCTGCAGCAATAAACAGGAATCTGATTAACTTCATTGGTAAACATATTTGGACATAATTAGATAAAACTTGTGGGTGGAAGAGAAGCCCCAAGTTAACATAATTTATCTCAGTGGGCAAAGAGGCTTTGTGAATGGCAGAAAACTACTGTAATATCTAGCTTTGCCGTTAGTAATAGATAGCTAAGGCAGGGAGCAATGGACAGAAAGCAGATATGATTACAAGAACTGTGTGGTTTAATAAAAGTAGAAGTCATTGAAACAAGTTCCATTTGGAAGTTAGAGAAAACTGGTATTTGATCTTCAAGTACATGGAGACCTTAGTTATATGGTAAAATACATTTCACTATAGTACATTTCAATTGCCCAGCATTTCCCATTATGATTGGTTCCTGTGGCTTCTCTGATTTCATACTCACCTGATAGAAGAGCCCAGTCCTCTGAGATGGCTGAAGATAAGAGCCAGGCTGTGCACAGTTACGTGTAGTCATCCATGAGGGCCAGCCTATGGCAACAAGAAGTGATCTTTCCACTCGGAGATTTGAATGCTCTTTTGCTGCCAATTTATGTAGCAACCCCTCAACCCCAAAAACAAGAAAACAGACCCTATGAAACACACTTTATATGCATGCGAAATCAACCATTTAAAGTTGAGACGTTGTATCTGTGACAAAGCTTTACAAAACCTTCTTAGCCCTTTTTTTTTTTTTTTTTGCTTTATGACACTTAAATCACAAAAACACATTTGATCTTGTAATTTTTCCTTGGTTGCTATTCTCCTGTGCAGGATGCCTGGGGTGTAGAATTAGGGTTTAGGGCAGGGAGAATTCTGTTTTGTTTTGTTTTGCTTTTCTAACATTTGTATGTTTGATTTCAAAGTACCTTGCAATAGTGTGAGTTGGAGCCGTCATATCTTTTTGAAAATTGCTTGAATTTAAGATATTCCTTTATTAACTTACTACTCTTTTGTATTGCACCTCTGATGACTTCAGGCATCATTTCCTTTTTACAGTGCATTTGGAAAGCCTTAGGTGAGAAGTTACTCTAGTTTTTTCTTTTGTCAATATGATGCTCTGTAAAAATTTTACTCGTGGGCTACAAAGAGGCACAGAAATATACCAGCGATGCAGAAGATAAATGAAATGAAAGGTGTTTTGTATTGCCTGAGTTTTAGAAATTATGTGCATGATTATTGTGGCATAATGAGATTTGGAGAATTATCATAATCCTTATGTTTATAAGCAATATTGGTGTGAGCAAATCTGGGTTAATTTTAGAAATAGCCTACGTCTCATTAGTGCGGGATAGTAATAACATGGAGTTCTTTCATACATTTTACTATTCTATTTCCAGTAGAACTGAAGGAGCCCTTTCAAGAACACGTACTATAGATGTCATAGGTCTTGCAGGTAAAAGGGAAACCTTTACTACAATTTTTGTTGTTACTTGAAGGAGACTTGCTAGGGAGTAATGATCAAATCAAGGTATTGCATAACTTTGTTTCATTATTATCCTGCATTGTAGTTTTACCAGAAGTTCACATTTACTAGTAGGATTATGATATGACTGCTGAAGACTGTCGCTGTTGCATCTAGATGATATCAGGCTTTTATGAGGAGGGGAGCTTAAAATGATTACTTTGGTAATTTCTGATTTTCTTGAATGGAAGCTGGAAAAGTTGCGTGTGTGCTTTCATCTGTCCCCTAGACTTCCTTTTTAGAAGATTAGTAGATTAACGGTTCATAGTATTCACGTGCTCCTTTGTATGTTGCTGGGAGATGTTCACATTTTTATCTTATATTGTTTGTTAGTGGTATCCTCTTATGGCAGATATGCCTGGCAGTGTAGGAACCAGCAATTTCAGAGTTCTCTTCAGGGAAACAGAGAATCTTGTTAAATGTATTCATACTGTGTTCGTATTACTAATACATCACATTCCATTTATATTTGAAGATATGTATTTACTCCCTGGAGTCTATTAAATATTACTTTTGTAGAACCTGCAATTGTTTTAATAAACACAATAACCTATTTCTCATCTGAATAGGAGCAAGTGTTGCGAAGTGGAACAGGAGTGAAAAAGGGCAAAATATGATCAAAAAATAAAACCAAGCACCAGTATTTCTAGACGTTATTTTCATATTTCAGAAAGACCTTCAGAACAGAGAACTGTAATATTTTAATTCTGAAGGAGCAGTATAACTGCTTTAATGTAGTTGGAACTGGGGCTGGGATAGAATCCAGCCTCAGGATCAATTAATCATATGCAAATCTATTGAAGTATTTCTGTCAATTAATCTGAGCAGTTTTTGGCCCAATAAGCCTGTAGAACCTAGTAAGCATTGAAAGGGACTTGGATACAAGAATATGTTTGGGTTGATAAAATTTAAAATACTATTTTAAAATATTATTTTCTATTAGATGTGTTTAAGTGTCTCAAGTGCAAAGCTGAGGTGTTCTCACAGGGCCAAGTTGTGAGGGAGAAAATCACTGAATTATGTGGTGTGCATCTCTGGTCCTTTTTTCTTTGTGCAATTCTGAATTAAGGGAAGGGACACATCTTCAGGGAATATAAATCAGCACTGATCAGGGCTATGCTGATTTAAATTGACTAGGAATCCTGCTCACTCTTTATTTGCAGGTAACCTTGAATATTTCCTTTAAGTTTTGTTTACTGGGGAGGTTTTATCTTAGCAGGGTGAAGTGACAAAGTAAATTCCTTCTGTTTGTTTGTGTATGTTGGTAGTCATTAATAATCACACATCACTTTCTTCTTGCAGAAAGAAGAAAAGCCAAACATAACATAGATTTAGTTATTTATAAACCTTCCAGCACTATGTAAAGAACACAGCAAGATGTAAATGAAAGAATAAGAAAATAATTGAATGTGAGCTTTTGAAAATTTACATTTTTCCTTTTGCTGATAGATTAGTGTAAACTTTTAAAAACATTGGAAATTTAAAAAGATTAGTATATTTTTGTAATTTTGGGGTAAGATTTGTTTACAAGTATTTTACAAAATATGGCAGTTAAACTGAATTTCATTACATTAAAATGTTGAGTGTTTCTTTTTGCTTTCAGAGATTCAGATTAGAGATAGCTACTTTGCTGTTGTCCCTCTATGTTCCATGAAGGTGATGAGAAAATGGCCTCAGTGATATGGATCGTGTACACAGAATTCTTTTTTCTGTCTTGGAGTGTAGCTGGGTTACTAAACACGGGACAAAGCAGGAACTGGTTATCTGTGTAACATAATCCCTCTGATATTTAAAGTTATACAGTAATATTTTTATTTGATATGAGTTCATTATGGAAAAGATCATTTATATTTACTTTAAAATTGTGGGAAGTAGCATGCAAAAGTCACAACTTGTAAGTACCGAAAAGAATAATTCAAACAAAATTACTATTTGATGTATTACCATGGCTGCCCATGTGAGTGCATTATAAATCTGTTTATTTTGTATTTATAACTTAATTTACAATATTATCAAAGCAACAAATGAAGGATCTGCGCTAGATGCTTCCTGGTGTGTTCTTTTATTGTTGATATGAATAATCATAATTCAGATTAACTTGCTTTAAATTTGATTCTCAAATTTTAAGGAGCAAGTCAGTTGTCAGGACTGATTTTGGTATGGAAACTTATGTATATGTTTTTCGACAGGAATCCTTATGAATAAGTATGTGTTATTCATAAGATTGTCTGCACTGGAAGTTATCTGCATAGATGCCATGAGTGTAGATAAGGATTGCAATTCGAACACTTTTCCCTCAAATGTTGCCTTATCTCCAACTCAGTAGATGTACTTGTAGAGGGCAGTAACAAGAAAGATGTGCTGCTTGCAGAGAAGAACCTTTTCCTTAATTTTGAGACTGGATGAAAGTGAGGAAGACAGCAATTCCAAGTCTGATGAGGTAACAGATTAAGAGATGAAATGACAAAAACAATTATTTTAGTTTTACCCTAAAATGATGTAATTTTTAAAAGTCCAACCAACTAGCTTAGGAGAATCCCTCCCTACTGCCGTCCTAGCTCTTTGTATCTAACAACATAAGTATTGTAAACGTTTTTATTGCAGTATGCCAAAGCAAGTTAAACTTTAAATGGCATATACTTTTCTTTTTAAAAATCTTCTTCATATCAAATGACCACAGTTATTGTGCTTCATTAATATTATCCATCCTTCTGTAGGATCTAATTGCTACTTTAGCAGACTGACTTTATGTTCAGAGGATTTGTAGGATGTCCAAAGATTTCCTACGGTAACAATTTTGTACCTTTTACCTTAATATTCTTCACAAATTCTACCTTTAGGGAACATGACTTATACAAGATAAGCCATTCCATTTTTCCTTGAAACTTTGCAGTAATTTTGTGGTTAGCTGTCCTGTCACAATCCAAATTGTGATACCAAGTTGGTGGTTCACAAATAGATTTCAACCTTGTAGTTTTAAACTACTCCAAGAGTAGTTTAAAATATGTTTCAGTGTGTTTTTAAGGGTTGGTTTGTGTTGTGTTGTGCACGGCAATACAGTACCATATCTTGGTATAGTATCATACTATGTATTTATTGTAGAATCAAATTCACGAATATGTGGTCTTTGCTTGTTCATACAGGAGGAGTAGATTTTGGGAGTACACATATTTAAGTAAGCTTAGAATATTTTCTCTAGTTTTGTCGTGCTTGCTCCCTCAGTGCATAAAAAGTCAGATATATGAGCAGTTACTGATCGCTCCTTTCTATTTACCATGGTAGAATGAATGGTGAAAGCTTTAAAACCCAAACAAATATCTTGCACTAATTTAGTTACCCCTAATTTGCTTCTAATATGGAGTTTGAAGACTGTAGAATTTTGTACTAAATTTCTGTAAGGTTACATAGTCTTCTTTTTTACCTCTCCCTACCCTCTCTGAAAAAAGGGGCTGTAATGCTATGCTTCATGTTATATACCTTTCTGATGCTCACATTAGGTATTTATCCCTTTCAAATGTTTAAGTGAAAACGGACTTTTCGTCAGCTCCTAAATTTATGTTGGTATTTAATTATCCAGATCTGAGAGACATTAAAGTTAATGACAACCTTCTAAAGATCCTACTGAAATGTAATTTCAGCTTTAGGATGAAAATACTCCCTCTAGCCCCTATTTTCTCTGTGAGAGATGAATCTATGGCCTGGCAAGGGATCTTCCTTTATTGTGTCTTGAAACTCCTTGTACATGTGTATGGAGAGAATATCTCTTTCTTTTTATGATCATATACTATTATGGTCATAATGAATGAAGAATCATCTTCATGTTCTTCAAGAATTTTGTATTCTTTATAATTCTAGGAACTTTTCATTACACATCTGCTTCCTGTTTTCGTTTGCAAGGTCAGCTCTTAAAAAAGTCTTATAAAAGGTGGAATAATTTTTAACCCTCAGGTCTAGAAGTTCATTTCTGCATAGACAAAAGGTTTTTTTATTTTTCCCTCCATTCATTTTTAATTCATGAGGTAAATAGAAGATAGCATCTAATTCTTCAACAGGTTTCAGGTTATTAATTTGTGGATTTAATTTGAGATGATGAACAAATCTCTGTAATACCCTCAGGGCTGATGTGTGGCTCACAGGTTTCAGGATATGTATTTCCGTACTTCTCCTGTGCTCACATACCAGAGATTTCACAAATGGATGTCACATTTGTTAGTATTGTTTTAGGTCACCAGCAATTGAGATTACTAGAGTTGTCATGAAAAATTATCACGATGGTGCATTTAAGAAGCTAGGATCTTGTGCTCAGTCTAAAAAATACATTGAAATCATCTTGTGCATCTATGTAGGAAGACTAACCTAAGGGTGGAGTTGCAGTGCTGCAACACTGGATCTCTAGGAATATGCAGCCAGCATTCGAGACTTCATGTGTGAAAATAAAAAGTAGCCAGAACTTGAATCTTGTGAAGGCACATCCCTCGATTAGGCTTTGCTTGTGTGCCTGTCGGTCTAGCAAATGGTCGTGTTTATCCTGTTTCTCATAGGAAAAGAGTTAAGCTGCTGCAAATACTGGTTATGTGAGTAGGGCCTAGGATTGTTATCCTCAGTGAGGGGAAGCCTTGTAAACAGCACAGCTTAACACCAGGTTTAATCTATGCGCTGCAGCTGTGTTATGCACTATTTTTTTTCCTGTGAATTTGAGGTTTTAAAATCTTTACTTCTGTTAATATATTTAATTTCTTCCAGTTTAAAAAAATGCCAGTTAACTTTATCAGCAAAACAGCATGGAACGAAAATGGGAGGAGAGCTGAATTGTTAACACACATAATTTAGCAAGTATCACTTATATTTATAAATCATATAATTTCTTTATTTTCTATATCCTAGGATACCAGATGGTCCCATTGATCAGGGACCAGCTGCAGGAAAGGTACATGCTTTAGAGGAGCAACTTTTAAAGGCCAAAGAACAGATAGAAAACTATAAGAAGCGGACAGGAGATGGTTGGTAGATAAATTTTCTTTTACTTCTAAAACAAGTTTTGGTATTCCATGTCACTAATGTATTAGTTTCTTAACAACAACAGAACTACAAATGCTGATGCTTTTATGCTTTTTTTTATTATTATTTTTATTTTTTTAATTTTAACAGGGGGCCTTGGAAAAGACCATGAAATACTGAGGAGAAGGATTGAAAATGGGGCTAAAGAACTTTGGTTTTTCCTCCAGAGTGAATTAAAGAAGTTAAAAAAACTAGAAGGAAGTGAACTGCAAAGACGCATTGATGAATTTCTGTCTGATTTGGGTCATCAGGAAAGGTATTTGTATTAGTTGCTTTTGCATTTATATTGGAAGGACTGTGGATTGATTTAAGTAAGTGAAATACTGATGTACTGCTTAAAAATTTCTTAGGATAAATTACTGGTATGTGGGCTAAAATAGCATGTCTGAAGCATGAAAATAAAATCATAATTTTATTTAATGGAATATAAGCTATATATTCAGTTTATGTCACTACAGCTTAGAGTATGACCCTTTAACTTGATTTTTGGTTTTTAATTGGAAGACCTGTGTCTCAGAATGCCAGCTGTTGCTTTTCAATTACATCTGTCTATGTATGTGGATATATGTGTATTTGAACATATAACAAAACCAGAAGAAAACCTTCAAAATATTTATTTTTGCTATCTGATTATAAATACTAGAATATAAGTTACATTGATCATTGGGTTATTATATAATTGTAATTAATTTAAAACTGGGTAAGATCTTAATTTCAGGACTAATCGTCATTCTGAAAAGTCATTTTTCCCCCTAATTAAAGCTTAACAGAGAATATATCAGATAGAAATTACCTTTACTTAAGTTTTCATTATTATGTTGTTTAAAGACATGCTGGAATTATGTTTTCAGTTGTTGTTGATCTTCTGGCCTCCGCACTGTTGAAATACCTTTTGTAGTATACTAAAACATTCAGTATGAGTTTTGTTCATGCTCAATAAAATTAATTCAGGAACTGTCAAAAGTTTAGTAAAATCTCTGTAAGCCTATTATATTTAGAATGTTATCTTCCCAACAGGATTACAGTGGCAATTTCTGTCTTGTTAATAAACAGTCAAAAGAAAATTTTGGAGTTAACTAAATATACCACCTTAAACAAGTATCTCTCCCCCAAAAGCTGAGAGATCTGCGTGTTTGAAGATCAGTAGTAAAGCATGAGCCTTTGAAAATATTACTGTAGTGAAGGGAAAACCTGGTAAGAAATTTTTGGTAGTCGTGTAAACAGCATTTAAAAAAGAATTTAAAAATGTTATGAGTTTGATCATTAGTGTGGGCAAAGACTTCAGTCTATTTAATTTTGTAATTTAATCTTTCAAACCCCAGAATGTTACAGATTGATAGAGTTTAAAGTGAGAAGGGACCATTCAATTATCTAGAGTTATTATCTATATAAAATAGGCCATTACGTTTCATCTAATTATTTCTCTGCTGAGTGCAATAATGCAGGTTCGACTGAAGTAGCGCTTGGCTAAAGCAGAATTTTCTGAAAGACCTCAGATCTTCCACTGAACAGGCAACCAACAGAGAAGCTCCCACTTCCCTAGGCACTTTGTTTCAATAGTTACATTCACTCAGAAATATTTGTTTGCCTCCAGAAAAGTTATTTTCTTTTAGGTTTCTTGGACTGCAGGTCATTGATTCTTGACATACCTTTTCAACTGTGTGTGCGCCAAAACTGGAGCAAATGGTGTTATGTCAGACTTACTGGTATCCATGACGGGGACCAAATCACTTCTGTACACATTACTGCTGTGTTTATATACCCTAGATCACATTAGACAGTAGCCACAGTGGAATCTTGAATAGCGTTGCGTGTTTGATGCCAGAATATTTTTATGTCCCTGCCTCCCAGGGTGAATCATTTTCTTATTCCCTTCCTTCCAACAAGAATGATTATTGATTCATTAAGCCCAACTTGCAAGGTATCTATATTTCTGTCTCACAGCCTTATCTTCATATCTGTCTTTACTTAAGGATGCGATGAAACCCCTAGTAGAAACACATACTTCTTTGCACTGAATATTAAAAGTGTACATTGTAGACCTCTGAAAGTTATGAGTCCCACTGTAGAAGTCCGAAACCATTGTAGTACTGGGAGAAGTTTGTATATATGGTAGAATCAGTAACAGTTGTGCTTTTTTTTTTTTTTTTTTTTACAATTTTCATGTTGAATAAAAGTACTCTTTACACGGTGTTTATCAAAAGCAGAATGTCATGGAGTCTGTTGAGTCTTAGAAGCAGATATGTGTAGACCTTCCTGTGTGGTGAGGTCCCCAAAGAAGACTGATGTTTTTTAAGTGAAAACCAAACAGCCAGAAACTAATTAAAAAAAAAATAATAAAACGTAGGCTAATTTTTTGAAATGTGGAAATTCAAAGCAACTGGTCTATTACTAACACGACAGCGCTTCTGCTGTCTGATGCCTTAATCACTATTTCTTGGCTGTACTCTAGAGGTTGTGTAGATTTTCTCACTGAGGGTGCCAGTCTTGGCAGATGTTTTAGTGCAGTATTTCACTACTTATTCTGTTTAAGAAACAAAGTAGCCCAATGCAGTTTCCTGCATTGAAATATGTAATTGTATTATTGTATTTGCCATAGGGAAGAGGGTCTTTGAGAGTAGCTTCATCTTAACAGTGGAAAGACTATTTGATATAGAGTTAACAAAAAAGAACAGGTTAACCTACTAGTTGTCATGATGGTATCCTATGTTGGCATTCCATTGTTTGCAAAGTGGCTGTTACCGTGTTTCATTCCTACTCCTCCTGTTGAACAGTTGCCATCCTGGCTTTTGTGGTAGCTGGCCAAGGTTTGATGCATAGTGTTGGGCATATTTTCATGTTATTTCCTTTCAGTTTGGTGGAACATCTAACATCTTTTTCCTCTGAGTTTTTATTTATTGATGTACAGTCTCTAGAATATTTGTATGTGATATTGTCATGTGGCTAGAATAAATGTCTAGACTGTAAAAATGTGTTAATCCCCCCCTCCGCTTTTGTGTCAATCCAATGCAGATGAAATATAGAGCCAGATTCTTTACTCCACTCTGCTTTCTAGGAACAAAATGCTTTCAGAGCAGCTCAAAGATTTAGTTTGTGATATGAAACAAAAATAACAACAGCCAGCTGATATTGTTGGTTAGTAACACAATGAAAGACCAAATCTGACTTAATAAGTATCTACAACTCCAGTATCTGAAATTATTTCTTTCTGACATTTTACCACCCACAATATCCTCTAATAATCCTGTTCAGGCTCATCTTTTGTCTTCACTTAGCTATCTCGGGCTCATTGATCACTGGTCCACCTACTTTAGCTCACCACATGGAGCCTGACCCTGGTCTTTGTTATTTGTCCATGTCTTTTCTAAATCTGTATTATTAAGCCATCATGATGGTCTGCCGCACACAAAAGAGCATAGCAGATGTCAACCTAAAGAATGCACATTTCCCAGCAAGAGCAATCAAAGAAGTGAGGTCTCCATGACTGTGTTAAATCTGCAGTACCCTATCATCATTTCTGTGTGATAACACCTGTGAATTTCTCAGTTCCTGGTTTACTTGAGACTTTTATAGAGTAATTTTTTTTTTAAAGGGTTGTGGGTACTTTCTGAAACCTTGTGCTTGAATTCATAAGATTAAGCTTCATGGTCTCAAGACAGTATTGACTGTCTGTTGGTCACTGAATTATGACTACATTCAAAGAGCATCTTCTCTAGTATCCACAAGAATGATTCAGGATGGTTTTTCTAGCCTATCTCCTGTTTAACACTATAATTACTTATGTTTATGGAACATATGTTAAATGAAGGACAGCCTTTCTTGGCTGCTTTTTGGATTGTGGGATAGGTGGTGGCATGAAGAAACTGTTTTTGAGGCTATCATTGAAATAACTGTTTCATTTTTCTTTGATTTCATCTAATCCTCCAACTTAGTAACATTAGGATTGTTTCCTGTTTTCTCAAGATTGTTTCACATTGTTGTTATAGGTCGATAATGACAGACTTGTACTACCTCAGTCAAACGGATGGAGCAGGAGATTGGCGGGAAAAGGAGGCCAAAGATCTAACAGATCTGGTACAGAGGAGAATAACTTATCTACAGGTAAGAACAATACAGCTTTTAAATCAAGGGAAACATTAAAAATTCTTTTGTCAGAGCACTTAGTTATATCTTTGTAACAGAGTAATTACATGATAGTTTTAAGCGAATGAATTATGAATGAATTATGAATGAATTGCATACAATAGAAATGAGAACATTTGTTTCAAGAATTATTTTACGCATATGTGGAACAGTGGTATTTCAAGCAAGAAAGGATAAC
The DNA here is from genome assembly GCA_013399115.1 of Anseranas semipalmata. Classification (NCBI taxonomy): domain Eukaryota; kingdom Metazoa; phylum Chordata; class Aves; order Anseriformes; family Anseranatidae; genus Anseranas; species Anseranas semipalmata. The sequence goes on from VXAA01005193.1 coordinate 687,435, forward strand.
AAGAAACAACTATTTACAGTTCTAATTGTGACTGGGCAGAAGAATATCTTTGCTGTTTTTTTTTTTTTCTGAATCCATGGTTTCTACTGGGCTGTACTTTTCTGTTTTGATTCTTTATCTTAATATAAAAGTTAAGTCTGCTTTGTATTTAGATCTGTTAGAGTATAAGAATGTGTATATATATGTTCAGAGTGCAAAAATAAAACATGAAAATCCTTGTATGAAAATTCTGAGCAAGCAGCCCATTCTGAAGAATGAGTACACAAAATTGAAGTGCTTCTATACAATGTTGTACAGTCCTAGGCTGTTTCAAATGTTGCGTGAGACTTCTCACAGGTGCTCATAATATTGGAACACATAAAGCCCTTTTAATATATATACGTCTGTGTGTCTATAAAATTTAGACAAAACTTGATATGAACATTTTGGGAAATTTACTAATATATGACTGCATGCAGTCACTTATTTAGTGAGCAAAAAGAGATTTGACCTAGTCTGCTGTATCTGTAATGTTTTTCCTTGTGTGTGTACACCTCACTAGTCTGTTTTGTATCATCACCCCTAATGTTTGATCTTTTTTCTCTGTGTAAATAGCTGAATTTGTTTGTCAGATCTTCAGTATTTCACAGCTTGGCTATTGGAACCTTCTTTTCTGTGACCAAGTTATGCATCTGGTGCTTGTTAAATCATAAATAAATAAATAAATAAAAAGACATTCTCCCCAAACCCACCTGCCCACCAAAAAACCTCTATGTAAACTATGCAAGTTGCATCACTTTGTCTTCCTTCAGCTTCTTCAAAACTTTTCCTTATCCTTCCATTTCTAAAGTCATCATTTGTCAGTGGTGTACTGTAGCTAATTTTCATGCTGATAAATACAGTTTTTCTATATCTTCTTTTTCTCTTCTTTCACTGCATCCATCTGCTGTCTTTTTGATCTAAGCATGTATATGTTTCTGGAGAGCAATTGTCTTTCTATTGTATGTTTTATAGTCTTTAGGGCCTTAGTTCAAGGCTGGGACATCTGAGTACGTACAGTGAATAACAAAAATAAAAGGAGTTTAAGAGAACGGAAGCTGAAAATGGAAGCATTAAATAAATGCTTACATCATTTTCTAGTGAAATTGAAATAAAATTATTTACTGAGCAAAGAGCTGAGAGCCCAGTTAGCTCCTCCTAAAATTTCTTGAGGTATGTATAGTAACAAAGGGCTTTCCTCCATATAGAGGTAACTTATTCTCATTTAATAAAAAAGTAAAAACAATACTAAGAATGAAACGGTGCCAATTCACAACAAATGCAGAATACTAAGTAATATTTTGTATTTGTAGCACAACTAGTTAAAGACTTTCAGAAAATGTATTATATGACAAAGTACTTCCGAGAAAGGTAAGTATCTTTATCTCATTACATTGAGAAGAAAAACTGATAATCGGAATGAGTAGGTGATTTACAGAAAATTGTCGCATTCGGTTCAGAATTTGAATTGGGTCTAGTATACTTGGCTCAATTTCCATCATACAGGCTGTTTTCATTTCTCTGTTTCTTTTACAAATTAGTTAACAAGGAATCAATACTAATATTTCTCTCATGGGAAGAACTGAACATTTTTTCATATTTGTTCATGCTTTTAAAATATAAAATTAAGCATTATGGGTTCATCCTGTAACAGAGAGAAGCATATAATAAAGTGTTTTACTTCTCTCCCCTCCTTTTTTTTTTTTTTTTAGTTCTCATATTTTCTATATTACAGAGGGAATTAAGCTGTTTTTTGTTTTTTTTTTTAAGTCATGACTGATAGATGATAGAGATTAAGAACATTGTAGTGATGCTGTACATCAGATCCAAATTTCATGCAGTTGTTTTACATGGAAGGATCTAGAAGGATCATGTGTTTACTTAATACTTGTCTTTGAGATTTGAATTGAAGAATGGTGATATGTATTTTTCAAAAAATGTAGTTCTAGCTTTGATAAATGTTGATATTTTTAGCAAATCAACTGTTCAGGTCATTAAAAATATCACTATATTTTTGTGCTTAGAAAATAAGCAGCAACACATTGAAAAAAGTAAATGGATATTTTATGAACAAATATTAGTACACTGGTTTTATTGTATATGTCTTTTAATTTAGAATTTGAAACATTTTAGCTGTATTGAATACTCAGTTTTTCTTGTACTAAAACATGAAATAGAAATATGTGTTGAGCCTTCTCTCACTAAACTATTCTTTCTTTCATATGCTTACTGTGTTTCTTTTATTCATCTCTTTTTCAAGGTAAAACGTGCCTAAACTTTTCAATCATTCTTCATGTGTGAGAATTTATAATACCTTTTAATTTTTCTTCCTGATGTTTTCCCTCAACACTAATTCTTCACTAGCCTATTAGAAGTGAGCATTCAGTAGTGGACAATAGTATTGATTCAGGGAATATCACCAAAATAAGTTTTTCGTTACCTTTTTATACAGTCTGAAGTATTGCTTACCTAATAGTAGATCTCCATTGAGCTTATGTCACTATGGAGATGTTGAAAATGATAACCAAGATTTTTAATTCAGCTGAATTTTGAAACGAATATTTTTTTCTTCCACTGTTCTTATTTCAAATTTAGTTATGAATACAAAATTTCATGGGTCATGAGTCTTTTTGTCATGAGTCATTGCTAAAATTGTCATGAGTCTTGCTAACTTTGGTAAGTCTCTTCTGGAATTCATGACAATCTTCTCTAGACTTAACTAATTTAAAATTTCATAGACATTTAACTGCTTTGCCTTTTGCAAATTCTCCTGTTTTGTGTATGAAAGCACTAGTTCTGGTAAGACAACTAGAGGCCATTTCTCTGTATATTTGCCATTTCTTGTTCCTTTTTGTAGTCTGCTTTTGATCTTTAACAACACTTTGGCCCTTACTCCATGCCTACTTTTTCTTTGATGTTTGGATGCTAAAAAACAAAAGCAAAACACAAAACAAACAAATAAACAAAAAAACGCACACCAAACCCAGAAAAATTACAGTGTAGCAAGAAACTGTGGATAGGATGGCTTATTGCCATCCAGTATGTTTATGGATGGTAATTTATCTCCAGGTCTATACTGTTACCATATAAAAGATTCAAACTCCAAGGCATGGTAATTCTGAATGTGTGCAACATTGCCAGATGGGAGTAGAAACCTAGCCTTCTCTTCAAAACTACAAAATAGAGTTTCTTATGAGTAGTTACAATCTGAAATGGGTCATTCAAGTATCTAATTATTGTCATCTCTCTTTGCCTTTTTATCCTCATTTCTCTGCTTGAAAAAAAAAAACTGAGGGTGAAAACTGTTGCCTACATGCCTGTATACTAAGCTGGACATAAGCTTTTGGAGCCATTCTAAAGCTTAAAATATCTCTTGTCTTGAGTGATTGATGATCCAAAACTGGAATATGTCTGTGACTATATTTTGAAGACAAGTTGATGTGTTTTCTAGTAATTATGTTTAAAAATACATATGTGGATTTCAGGATTTTGAAGAGTGTAATGCTGACTGTGAGTATGCAATGTGAACCTCTCCATGGTCTGAAACTACAGATATGAACCTCTATTCATAATATAACAGTGTGCAAAAATATTAAAAAAAAAAAATCAACAACCTCCCCAACTTGATACTAAAAACCCCTGATGTGGAACATCCAAGTATTTTCTTTTCTGGTGAAGAATAATAGTACAATATGGTTTTCTTGCTAGGACATGTTGAACCATGATAGCTGCATTATTTTGGGACATCTCCCTGGGAAATAATTTAGCTGAATGATTGTGAATAGTGATGACTGCTACTTCATATGGATGGTATTACCATAAATTTGATTTAATGAGGCTACATTTAGCTTGTTCCCTGTAGTTAGAGCAACACTTAAAAAGCTTACATTTAAGCAAAAGACTGTATATTCCGAGATGTTCATCATCAAACCATTGAAGAAAATGTGCAAGAGAGGTCTGGTGTTTAAATTGTCAGACAAGGGCTCCAATAGTACTGTATAGTATAATAATGTATTCTAGAAGTGAGATAGAGTAAGCAAATGATTAGAAAGGCAGTGGTTTGCTTTCTTGCTCTTTCCTTTTTTGTTTTATGTATTTTAGGAATTTTGTGATTCACTGTGCCATCTCCCAGTAGCAGGATATTTTTTGCTTCCAGTTTCAAGAAATGCAAAACTGGCATTTTGTTCAAATTTGGAGGTTAAAAATATAAGCCAGGTGAAAAATGTTACTAAAGTAGTCAACAACATCAATTATAATAGTCATAGTCTGCCATAGTCATACTAGTTAGTAGGGGTGGTGTATTTATACAATGAAGACAGAGACTTTATTCTAAGGTGTCTGGATTTCTCAGTATTTTTGTTGATTTAATGTGTAACTTAATTTTTAAGATTGAGCATCCTTAGTTTTATTTGAAAGCTTTCTGGCATTTACACCAGCTGCCAAGAATCCTGATAATTTGCTTACTCAAGAAGAAAAATGTCATGTATGCCAGTTCTAGTTTCTGAATAGAATTAAGAAATAGACCTAGGCACAACACATTTTAATGCTTATTTTGAAATGATAAAGACAAAGTTTGATACTGACAAGGCAAACTGTTAAAGAAGGCCATATCCTTAAGCTTAACTGAGATGTGTTCCTGGCCACAAGTGCTACTTGCTTACTTAAGTAGTATAGCTCCAGTCAAGATTTTTGGTTATGAATTCGTAACATTAGCACACATTGGCTATGTCACTTAGTTGTCTTTAATAGTAGACATGGTTGTCAAGTTTATTTGGTTAAACTTTCATCATTTGACCTACATACAGTCATAATTTTAAATGAGTCAGTGCCACTAGTGATTAACAGAATTGAAAGGACATAATGACAGTTGTGTTTGTATGTAAGGAGAAGTCACTGAACAGAACAATGAACAGATTCTGTCTCAGATTCAGGTTTACTGTCACATTTAAATGTGATTATATTTGTAATATGGCTCTTTGTTCAGTGAGTGGTCAGTGGGTTATTTTGATTGCACATCTTTGGCACTTATTAAATTTTTTTGTAAACAGTTGTGTATTGAACCATCTTTACTGTTTGATATTGTAAGCTCATCTGTGTTTTCCAGTTCTTCTCCCATATTTGTCAGATTGTTGAATTAATTGCACAGCAATAGAAGAATGGATTTGATTCCTTCCCTCTAAGAGTAGAAAGAAAACAAAACAAAAACTTAAGCAAATGAATGAATCCAAGCATTTTAGAAGTTAATCTTTGGGGGCAAAATAGAAAGATTTAGAAGTAAGACTAAAGAAAGAGAAAATAGCAGACAGCAAGCCAATTTTTCTTACTTTTTGTGAAAGTGTAGAAAGGGACTGTGTTTTTTCTATCATTTCCATGCTTACAAGAAAATATGAAAATGATTTGAGTATTTCTTGGGACGTATCTTGTGTCATCTTCGTTAGTTTCTTAGTAAATTCAGTATCTGTAAGTATGGTATTAGGGTAATAACCAGTTTACAAAGTTTGGTCACCGCTGATATCTGTGTGAAGTTTTCCTCTAGAATTTGTATATAGTGGATTGAGGAGCTTCATGTGTAGATCACCTGCATGCTGGGGTGTTTTTCTCAAGTTGAAGTGTGTTTATTTTAGGAGGGTAGATGTGAGTTAGAGGAATTACCATTAGAGGCAGATAAGGCTCCCTCTCTTTCCATATGGCACACGTGGTAGTGATAATATATAAGATCAAATTCATAATATTTCTAACTAGGGAAGGAAGAAAATTTTCTTCCAGCAGCTGAAAGAAACTTCTGTCATACCCCCCACCCCCCACCCCAGTATTGAAGGGAAGCTAGTACGAAAGGGACCCATTAAAAGTGTCATCATAAAGAAAGAGGAATAGAAGATTATGCGAATTACTTTTGTGACAACTAAGATAAGAACGACCTTTCCTTGACATCATTCTCTCAAAAACTGGGATTTTCCACAGAATTTGGGTGGGATTGTCTCCTCTGGGAGACTGTGTAGCATTAAACAATAAAGTATTTATTGAAAATATAAAAAACAATACCTTTGTTAATGAGCATTATTGTGTTTATGAGGTTACCTTGTGATTTGTAGCAGACTGCTTGTCCACTTCAGTCTTAACTGTTCTCATTCATTGGATGATAATACATTTCTCTAAACTCTTAACATCCACAAACAACACAGTCATTTTTCAAATAGTAAAATGTATGTTAAATAGCAGTGTTTACTTGTGCTAGTTTGTCATTTATGTTGATGGCTAACAGCCCACTTGAAAACAGTGGAAGGTTATGAGGCATTGAAGCATCACTTCTGACATCTTTCCCGTCTGATCCTGCTTGCTGTGTAAATGTGCTAACAAAAGACCCCTGGAGAAGAAGATTCTTTTAGCACCGAGAGAAGTGGAGATGGGAGATGGGAAATAGTCCTAAGACTATTTTTACTCTAGTCAAACAATGACAGGGAATGTTCCCAGGCACTGGAACATAATATTCTATACTCTTAAATTGTTAGAACAGTTCCTGGCATGCTTTCGACTCATATCAAGTAGTTTTCTCCCAAACAATTCTTTGGCTGTGCTTGAGAGTTAGCACAAGACGCTTCTCATAAATCTGCTGTGTGTGGCTACCCTCTTTTAGGAGGTTTAGAGTTTAATAACAGGGATGCAGTCTATTTTATGCCAGTCAGAATAAATATCAGGCACATTTGATTTCCTAGTGTAGGTATAGCCTATGTTTATGTGTTTCTAATTATCGCGTTTCTAACAATTTTGACTTTATTTGATTTTTGCTGCTCTTGTTGTATGCTAATAATCCAAATGTAAAAATACCAGAAAATCTAGTTTTGGAGCCACATGTTGTGTTAAGAAAGTACTGTGGTTTTTCATTATTCTTCAGTGGCTTACAAATTTAGTGGACCGTGTTTTTGTTTTACTTGAGTACTTAGTCTCCCAATAGGAATAAGAAACAATAAGTAAACTCATGGTACAAATAATGTGCTAGAGAGCATTAGACCTATTTATTCTTTTGATTTATTTAGAATATATGTGACTAGAAATATGGTCTATTCTCACCATTCTTGCTGGTGGTTCCACTTAAAATATTGCTGTTTGTTTAAGGGAAAAGTAAATACCCATTCAGTAGTGCGTATTTCCCACTATAGGTATAATCTCCCTCAATCTTTTTTGTTGTTTTCACCATTTTTTTTTGGAAGGAAACAACATCATTTTATATTAATACTTTCCAGGATTTCAGTCTCTCTCTCTTTCTCTATTTTGATTTTAATTAGAGCTAGAAAATTGAGAAAAAAATGTTGCATTTTAAATTATTTATTTAAGGTAGCTGGCTTTAATACCATGAGTGTTCTGCAAACTTTGTGCTAAACACTTTGAGACTAACAGATGCAGAAGATTCTCACACTATTAGGTCATAATCCAGTCATGCTATTTCTTACTGGATAAGAAAACTGTAGATTACAGTCATCTGTGCTGAATTTTGAGTTATGTACATGAGGGAAGGCAGTCATCAATGCAGATGCACACATACAGTTGACTTAATACCATTGAGTAACAGGATCTTGTAGTTATCACAGATAATTCTGTGAAAATATAATTTCCATGCTCGACAGTATTGAACAGTGCATCTACCTCAAGGATTTATTGTGTAGTTCTAGTCCCTTAGTGTCAGGAAAGATATAATAAAACTAGAAAACCTGAAGAGGAAAGAAACATGGATGATCAAATATATGAAACTGGCAACTCTGAGAACTAAGACTAATAAATGAAGATTTCAGTCTAAGAGAACTGAGAAGGGCATGCGATACACAGAGGTCTACAAAATCTTGATTGCTATGGAGAAAGTGAGTAGGGAACAACAGTCTAGTCTTTTCAGAAGACGGCATACTGAGGTTAATTTTAACAAGGCTTAAATATTTGGGGCAGTCAGTCATAATAGTGTGGAATCTGCTTCAGTTTCTTTATTCTTCTTGTAAAGATTTATAGTGTCAGCATTTCTCTGGTGAACCACAGATACTAAAAATAACTTTTAAATAATTTTATTTAAAGGCTTATGGTTCCTGTTTGGTATATCTCAGCTAAAATAATTTTTAAATGGATGCAGGAGAACAATTTTAAATAAATCTTATGAAGAGAAAGTAGCTACCTAAGTCAGTTATTCAAAAGAAGGTATTCAAGGTTATTCCCTGAAAGGGGCAAACCAAAGAATGTTAATTAAATCCAAGACTAAACACCACTATTTCTCTGGGTACTAATGCAGTTTTGAAGATCTGCAATGTAATAGGCGATTTCCCAGCTGCAGTAGAAAAGATGTCAGCCAGACTTCTGTAACTCTGCTACATTTCTATGGCCCACGTACCTCATTACAAAGGTTGTTAAGTACTAAGAAAAAATTAGGGTGATAGATTTCTTGCAGAGGAAACCTAGATATACTACTTTTCTTGTAATCTAGACAGGTGAGGTCATTTGCAGCCTAAAGAACTGTACAACTTCTTAGGGGAAGAAGGAGCTGGAACCTGCCAATGCTTAAAAGGTAGAAAATAATTACATATTGCCTTATTTGGGTGAGTTCAGCTGTATCCATTTAGTGGAACCCTCCATATGTTTTTTCTTTAAAATGAAAAAATGAAATGCTGAAATAACACAGTGGTTTTTGTTAGATTGTTTTCAGATCTGAACTGTTCTCCCATCCTTTACACAGTTGAATTCACAAAATATATATATTTTTTATTAAGTTGTTTAGGATTTGGAGTATTCAAATTATCTTTAAGATCTCAGTTCTCCAGAAGGTGTTTGTTGGATTTTGGAAGGACCTGAATTGTTCAAAGCTTGCATTACAGAAAATTTTGTTTAAAGTTGATTAGATATGAGAGAGTTTATATTCATGCTCAAATATCAGTATTCTTGCAGTTTACCTGAAAACTAACTTTACATCCTAGGTATTTTGTAAAAAAGTTTTTTGGGATGCAGAAGTATGTCTAGAGATATGCAAGTATGAATGCATACAGCAAACTAATATGTTTTACAGAAAGAAAAACTTAGGTAGATTATATTGTTGTCTCATTCACATACCTAAAAATATTTAACGGTTGGTACTTAGCATTCACATCCTGTACACATTTGCCTCCTTTGTTGTGGTTTCTTGGATTGTGAAAGTATAGTATACTATTTTATTGATAGTGCATACTGTCTTTTATCAATCTGTTCAGCTATGAGTTTTATATTCTGTATATAGTGTGTAGTAAGTTAGTCTGGGAAGTAGTCCATTAATAAGTGTTCTATTCTGTAGACAGGTGAAAGCTTTTTGTTTTTTTTAGATGTCATGCATACTCATGGAAAGAGAACTAACAAACCTGGAAAAACACCAAATGAAAATTAAGAAAGAGCATTCCAAGACTGAGAATCTTGTTGGTTAAGTGTGAACTCTGAGTACAAATGTTGGGTTCTTCCAACGGATTTACAAATGAGAAAGTAATTTAAAATCTTGAAGGTATTCTGTTTTACATTAGGATAGTGAAGTATGCTCAATAACTGTTCATGTTCACTGTGAAGAAGCCACATAAAATTTTTATGCAGCTGAAGCTTGCTCATTCATTTTAATGAGATGTATTATAGCAGGATGACTTGTGTGATTTATGACATTTGACAGTTTTTCACAAAAATGTACGTATGCCTTTGTGTGTATCTTCTCTTCAGCTTTACTTTTTCATCCATACTACAGAATCCGAAGGATTGCAGCAAAGCTAAGAAACTTGTGTGCAATATCAACAAAGGCTGTGGCTATGGTTGTCAACTTCATCATGTAGTCTACTGCTTCATGATTGCTTATGGCACTCAGCGAACACTCATTTTAGAGTCTCAGAATTGGCGCTATGCTACTGGTGGCTGGGAAACTGTATTTAGGCCTGTAAGTGAGACATGTACTGATAGATCTGGTACCACCACTGGACACTGGTCAGGTAAGACTTAACTCAAATAATTTCTCTTTAGTTGTTTTTTTTTTTTTTTTTTTTTTTTGCAGCTTCTCTCACGTACAACTATTTTGATACTTCTTCCTTTAATGTTATGTGGAACATAATAACTATGATTGCAATTGTATACATAAGCGTCTTTTAAATTTTATTTATTTGATGCATAGAAAAAGTAATATCCTTATTAAGAGGACTCTACTGCTTTGGCAGAGATTTTTTTTGTTAATACAAATTTCAGATTTCAAATATAATCCTTCAGCAGTCTGCAGCTGTGTTTTGGGCCAGATGTGAATCCAATTTTTGTGGGAAGAGAATAGTTAAATAGCGGCTATTGTTGGTAAACTTTAAAATAATATGTTTGAAAGAAAAAGCAAAATAAAAACAAAGAAAATGGTATCCAGTAGACATTCATGCGCACACACACACACACACACACACAAGTCATATTGAAATAACTTTTAATATAAACTAAACTGATTTGAATTTCAAGTTGTAAAAGCGGTGGCAGTGTTAAAGACCTTTCTGCTTGTAGATCAATCATAGAATCACAAAATGGCTTGGGTTGGAAGGGACCTTAAAGATCATCTAGTTCCACCCTCTCTGCCATGAGCAACCTTCCACCAAACCAGGTTGCTCAAAGCCCCATCCAGCCTGGCCTTGAGCGCTTCCAGGGATGGGACACCCACAACTTCTCTGGGCAACCTGTTCCAGTGCCTCATCACCTTCTGAGTGAAGAATTTCCTCCTAATATCTAATCTAATCATCCCTTCTTTTAGTTTAAAACCATTCCCCCTTGTCCTATCACTATCTGCCAGTGTAAAAAGTCGCTCTCCATCTTTTTTGTAAGCCCCCTTTAAGTACTGAAAAGCTGCAATGAGATCTCCCCAGAGCCTTCTCTTCTCCATGCTGAACATCCCCAGCTCTCTCAGTCCTTCTTCAAAGCTTCAGGATGCTAGGAAACTTTGAAAATTCTAGGTGATTTTGTAAATGAGATTTTTTTCCCAGAAATTAGGTTTTAGAAATGGTTGAATGTTTTCTAAAAATAAGTACACTGAAATGGAAAACTGACATTGAAAATTTCAGCTGAATTTACTCATGCTTGGCAAAGTTAGCAAATGAAACAGCCATCTGGACATGGTCTTGGGCAGCTTGCTCAGCGTGACCCCAGAATTTAGTTACAGACAGTTTTGTGATTTACTGTAATAAGCTATAAACCAGTGTTCTGGAGATGCACACATGGCTTAAAAAGGCTACATGTTTTCACAAAAGTCTTGAAATAGATAATTATTTCCTGCAATATGAGCTCTTGCTGATGAAAGTACAAATAATGTTTGCTTTTAGTTCACTTTTATCACTACAGATATTAAATGAGTCACTGCATCAGGATAAATTGTTTGAAGGCTGAACATGTGAGATATCTTGATATGATCAGGTTTTTTTCTAATTAATGAATGCTAGTAATTTGAATTTCCATGCTCTAGAGAGAGAAAACATTCAGCAAAGAAAGAGACTCTATGATCCCTACTGGCTAGCCACTAGCAATACAAAGTGTGTTAAATTCTAATCTTCTGAAATGGCATGATCATTGAGGAAGAATGATACTGACAGTTGATCTGTTGTATTATCTCCAGTGTGGCTTCAGTATGAATCTACAGTGGATACTTAATTGCCAGTAAATTTGAAAGTAATTCTATCTTTCTGAGGATTTCTGTGTGATTTTTTTTTTGTCTCCCCAAATCTGTATAGATTTTGCTCTTACTTTTCATTTATCCTCTCTCCTCCCAGTAAGTCTTGACTCTGCTTGACACTTATTTTAGTTGCATTATCAACATCATGTTTTGAAGTTTCTGAAGTCTCTCCTGAGCAAAACAATTTAGATAGTAACCTTTTCTACAAAGAAATGAGTGTCTTATATGAGCTGAGAATATATATAGTTTTAATGTTATTGGTCCAATCCTCTCCTAGTTATGCATAAGTGTTATACTTGTCTATTTCAGAAAAATTAGCATGTTTTTGAAATTTAGGAAGTAGGGTGAATTTTAATAAGCAAGCTGACATTAGTCTGATTGCAAAAGATTAATAAGACTCGTTCTCATTTTTGTGGAGAACTGCGGATCCCTTGTCATCTCTGACAGGAATTGTTCTTTGCATTTGACATGGTATTCCTACAAGTCAAATTCAGCTTTTCTAGCTCAAATATGTTAAAAGATTAGGAATTTTACTGCATTTTTTTTTTTTCAAATACAGTAGCTGTTTTACAGTGTGACATCAAACATTTTTATAGTGTCATTCTAGAGAAGAAAAATACTCTTAGTAAGAGATGGTTGCATGAACGTTCTTTTTAATTGTAAAATTATAGATTGCCTGCAATTGTAACTTACTTGCAGTTCATTTTTCCTTGGCATCTATGGTCAAAGTATTTATGAATAATTTAGGTTGTAATTGTAGTATGTATGATTTCTCAATAATAAGAGACAAAATATAGAGATATTAGGCAGACATATTTATCTTTTTTTTTTTTTTTTTTTAATTCTGTTTAAAATCTGAATCATAGAATAGTTGAGGTTGGCAGGGACCTCTGGAAGTCGTCTGGTCCAGCCCCCCTGCTCAGGCAGGGCCACCTAGAGCAGGTTGCCCAGGATCACGACCAGCATCATGACCACAGCTTCTGATTATCTCCAAGGAGGTAGACACCACAACCTCTCTGGGCAACCTGTGCCTGTACTCCATCACCTGCACAGTACAGAAGTGCTTCCTGATGTTCAGATGGAACCTTCTGTGTTTGAGTTTTTGCCCATTGCCTCTTTTCCTGTCACTGGGCACCACTGAAAAGAGCCTGGCTCCATCTTCTTTACAGTCTCCCTTCAGGTATTTATATACATGGATGAGATCCCCCCTGAGTCATCTGTTCTCCAGGCTGAACAGTCCCAGCTCTCTCAGCCTCTCCTCACAGGACAGGTGCTCCAGTCCCTTAATCATCTTCATGACCCTTTGGTGGAGACTTTCCAGTTAGTCCATGTCTCTCTTGTAAGACTAAAGGTTAAGACCCTCTTGTAAGGATATTTTGAGCATGAATATTTTAATTGCCAGGTCATAATGTTCTGTTGTCATTGCAATATGCTAAAAAAAAAAAAAAAGGTAGGCCTCATTTTTACTTGCTGATTTATGACGACCTGGTTGCATTCTCCAATAATACATTGAAGGAGGGCTATAAAATAACTAAGCTTAAAAGAGAAATAATTAAAAAAGGAACGATACACTAAATGGGAAAAGAAAACAGATTAAGGACAGGTCAATATACAGTTAGGCGTCATATCTGCATTACATGGTGGACAATGCCACTTACATGCTTAAAGAACAGTATGTGCTCCCATAAGGCCTCCAAACCAGTAAGATGAAAGATAACTTGAAAAAGGAAACCTGAAGCAAAGTTTCCTGCAGTTGTATTTGAATATTGACTTCGCTGCTTCTAGCCACGGTTTGATGAATGAATGGTTTTAAGGCAGAACTGCCCAGAGGGGAAAAATTGGCAGATGTGTTCATCTGGTGGTAGTGCCAGCTTTCAAGTATTCACTGACCTATAATTTTAAAATATAAATTAACTAATATGTTTATATGTATAATTCAAGACAGAGGATACTGTGGGTACAGAAAATTAATTTTTAATTTATTAAAGCCAATCAGACAACAGTAATCAAAAGAACTAAATGAAAATTGCAAACCCAAGCCATAAAAAGTTCTACAGAATCAATTGCAATACATAAACAAAAATGTTTTATTCCATGAACTGTGTCTTCCTTGACAGTAATTTTTCTTGTATATAAATCAGATGAATATTTTATATTAAGTTAAAAAAAACTCTTTAACTTCCATACAATTGTATGAGTTATGTTTTGCTCCCATACCTCACTCTTCTTTATAAAATCTTGCAGAAGAAATTGATTCACATTTATTTCTAATTCTTAAGATACTTTTTTATATACTGACTTCCATTATTTAGATTTTTAATCAATGACATTTACCTTTAGTGTGAAGCACTCTGGGGAATGGTGATCAGAGAGAACAAAGCAGAACAGCAAACTGTCCTTTGTTTCCGTTGGGTTAATGCAGAAATCAAGCTGCTGATATATCACAGATTTTTTTGTTGTGAAGATGTTTTGTAAGATTTAACCAGCTGATCTTAGAATGAAGGAAAACACTTCACATATAGAGAGATGAGAAGGAGGGAGAGAGAGACCGATTTGTGTTATTGAGCCTACTGTACGAGATATATTGTCTTTGAGGTCACTGCAAATCTCCTAGCGAGAGTTCAAGATAGTTAGAAATTCTGAAAAAGTTCTTTCCTAATGGTTAAAAATTGATTTCTTTAGAGTTGAGCTGCTTTGAAATCCTATTCTGATTAGAAGCCTGAGTCAAAAATTTTCAGGGTATACAATATTCAGAAATAAAAACGAGACTGATAGAGGTGAATTTGAAATCACACATTTCAATGTGAAGATCAACAAGTGTTTAAGGTAATGCCAATCAGGGGTAATGAGGCAAAAATCTGAGTATATTCTGAAAGCAATTACATTCTTTCCTGGTAGAAATAATAAGTTGTGAGAGGCAAGTAAAGGAATTCTTTTTAAATTGAACTATGTTTATGCTAGTATTATCACCAGCAGTCCAGATAAAAGTACTGTTAGTCTTTTTCATTTCTTTTCACTGAATTCACATTAGGCATAGAAAATTTTTTATTGCAAGTCAGTATTTAGTGCTGCTTTTTATGAAATGTGTGTCAATTACAAAACATAAGTTGATGCTTTCAGCATCTCAAAGAAACTGAACACCGTGTTTTTTGTAGCTTTCCATCTGATTTAAAAAAAAAAAAAAGTGATCTGGTTATGAAACATGAGTAGAGAAGTTTGCATTTTTTTTCCTGAACCAATGAACCAATTCTCATTAATTTGTATTTTCATCTAACAGTTTCTGGAAGGGTAAGTTTTTCTGAGGTAAAACAAACAAACATAAAAAATTGATCTTCAGAATATTGTTAAGAAAATTATTGAAAGATAACTGGTAATGTAATGGAACTCAGCTCCAATGTCAATTTGCAGCAAAAAATGCCCATGGTAAATGTATTGGAGTTTTTTTTTCCCCCTTTGTCCTTCTTTAAGAAGGGTTTACTTCTATAGATCACCTGTCCATTGCAGCAAAAGTGAAGAGTCAAGACTTCCTTTTAGTCCCAAAATACTGCAGCCCAAACGTACATTATTTTTTACAAATTATTTGTAAGTTCTTGTTACAATCTTGTGCTTGTTATGAAAATGTCTGTCAAAAACAAAACAAAATGAAACAAAATGTTTAGATTTCATCTAAGTATATATTTTATCTAAAGAATATTTTACTTATTGTCATACCCATGCTATTTCTTTGGTTTGATAGGGGATGGTAAAAGAGAAGTGTAAAGAAGCTACATTTATTTAATATAGGTTATTGTCTGGAAATTGGAAATTGGTGTGTTTATTATTGTTTCTGTTACAGAAGCTCCTTAAAGCCTTGTTGTGCCAGGCAGATATTCCAGCCTATTTTCCAGGCAGATAGTAAAATAGACTTTAAAATCTAAATCAAAATCTCAAAATCTCAAATCTAAATCTAAATCTGCAATCAAAATTGGGACCATTAAGATAGACACAGATGAAGATATTAGTAGGGTGAGTAATTTTATACCTAGTAAAATCAACATGAAAACATTTAACTCGGCTTAATTTTTAAATATAGTATACAGCAAGATTATTGATGGTTGTAGTCACATCCTGTGGTTTAGTAGACTGGTATTCATTGCAGACATTGCAGAGAAATGAAGATACTTGCAAAAGTAATTTCTATACCTGGTGTGGAAGTTGGATCAAGTAGTAACATACAGAAGCAGTTTTTGAAAAAGAACAACATTGTTCTGTTCAGAGACCTGAGAGTGAGAACAAAACAGAAATCTGCAGAGGGACTTTTGCTTTGAAGGGACTCCAGGCAGAAGGAGTAGAAGTACCACAGTCAGAAAATGCCTGCATGATGTCACAACATTAAATTAAATGCTTTTGAGTAGCAACATACAGGTATTAGTTATCTCCTTAACCAAGCCATAACTAACTTGGTGTTACTCCACTTGCCCTTTAAATGTTATTTTATTATGTATCTGCTATCATCCTTATTTATATTCCCCTCTGTTAAAAAGTGTCATGGCACTTCAAAAATGACCAAGACACTAAAAATTGAAGAGTGTATATCAAGCTGCTTCTGGGGTGTGAATTTCTTACCACTGCTGGGAAGATAATGTTATAGCAATGAATGTTGTCAATGTAAGCTTTTTTACATATGAACACAGTAAGAATTTCAAGAATGCAATACATTCTTTAAAGGAGAAAAGATAAATATATATATATTTAAATATTATTATAGATACTCTCTTCAGTTTTTGCAACCTGTATTACAGTAACAGCACTTTGCTACTTGGTATTTTTTAAGCCTCAGCCATCTTTTTTGCTTCAGTCCTTACCCATTATCCAGCAGTATTTTTTATGTTAAAATCCACTTTCTGCAATTCCCTGCTTTATATTTTGTCAGTCTAGGAAAACTTTTAAGACAGGATAGTTTTCCAACAAATTTTTATGCACAACATTGCAATTAGGATTACTCTGGCCTTAAAACCCCTGCCCTATTTAAGATATTTGGGTTGCTTTCTTGGTATGCTACTCTTCAACATTTTTAGATGCAGGGGAACTTTAGCTGTAGGTACAAAGACTACATAAGAGGAAAAGAAGATCTGAAGTGACCAGCCACTTCTCCAAGAGAAAATTAAAATGTTGCATTGGTCTTCTACCTACATAGCAAGTACATTTATTTGGTTAACATTTCATGTGAAACAGTAATCATTTAATATTCCTAGAAAAAAAAAAAACTTATTAGAATATCATGGTTTTGGTATTAAATGTCTGTTGAATGCCATCCAACATGTTTTGTAGAGAAATCATTAGAACCTATTTTCCTTTATCTGCTATTGGATAAATCCCAAGACAACTCTCAAAAACAGAGGTATTTTTTTTGCAAGTGCCCTTATCTGCTCTAAGAAGCAGTATTTTTTTTTTAAAGCGTCTAGTAGTGTAGAAATTAATGATACTTTGTTACTGTAGTAGTTATGGAGAAAAATATTGCATTTATATGTGAGTTTTATATTCCTTGTTACTGATTCTTCCATTACATTTTTTTTCCTTGTTTTCTGTGGAAAATGCAAAATTCTGTTTTCAGACCACTTGAAAATAAGCATACACTCTGTGACTGAAGACCGGAAAATTTCCTTTGCCATTATTGCAGAATGACCCTCTTATTTTCCCACCCATTTACGTTAGCATGCTATAGAAGTAGAATGTGTCCTCATTTCTATCAGTTTCTTCCAGCTGCACTGTTGAGGTGAAACGTGCCTCACTACTATGAATTTCCAACAGTATAGCAGTTTTATTCTCTACCGTTTTATTTATGATCAACTAAAACATCTTTTTGTCTATGTGCACCTTGAGGGTTGTGTTCCATCTGGAATTGCATATGAAGGCATTTTTACTAATCTATTGAAAGATGTGCTCTCAGGGAGTGTTCCAAGTGTTTAAATGTAGGACAAAACAAGACTGGGAGCTGAAGTTATAAACCAGTAGCTCAAAAAGACAATAAATGTCTTTTCTAAATAGGGAGCACTTAGCCACTAGATACCTGGACAGACAATTCCAGATATTAAGCCCCATTTTCATGACCTGTTGAAAACTTATAGGCCCCCTAAAATATAGGCTGTCTTTTTTTTTTGCATACTTAAACATGTTGCGGACTCATATGCATGTCCAGTTAGCATATACATGACAGAGATCAGTCCCTGCAGGTAAGTCCCTGCAGCTGTTACAAGATTATTAGAAAAGAAAGCTCTTTATCATCTATTCCAGAAAAGACAACCTAATATGCAAAGAAAGTATTTGGAAGTACTTTTGGATATATAGTAATTAACATTATACGGAATCATTTTCAGTGGAATTATTTCAAATTAAATCTGAAATGAGCTTTTCTTCAATATTGCTGTAGAGATCTTTTCTATATGTTTTTCTAAGTCATTTCAGCTATCCCTATGTAAGATCTTAGCTTTAAATTGTCAGCTCTGGCAACTGTTTGGATGAATGAATAAATCTGGATAACATGGCAAAACAAACTTTACTTTGTAAATGTATTTTTGCCTTTGCAAATATATTTTTTTTATCACATTTTCTAGTAGTCAGGGAGCTTGAATTCTTCTTAGACAGGTACCCTTTTCATATAGGCTGTTCAGAAGGAATGGGACATTGTTCAAAAGCAGTTTGAATATATAAAGATAAAAGGAAAAACAAATTATTCTCAAGCTTCTTGGGTTCTACTTAGTTTGTCCACTGAAAATGCCTTCACTGACTGATATTTTAAGTCAATTTGTGGAATCAGAGACTTCATCTGTAAACTTTTCAGTTGGTATGCTGGGTATCTGAACAAGTGAGGAGGGGAAAATCTTTACATTATCATGTTCTCTCAAAGTGACATGACAATGGCCATGAACAGCTTCTAAAATTTAAGTGATGAGAGTGATTTGATTCACTCAATAGAGTGAATCAAAAATACAGTTCCTCGTAATGCAGCCCATCTGAGCTTATTAAAAAGGGAATGGAGGCCCTAAAGGCAATCAGTAGGTGCTGCTGCTTTAGTTTTGCTTGCTATTTCAAAGGCCGAAATGGACATGCTCAGTTCGTGTTTTCATTAGGTCCAAGAGAGAGAACATACAATGAAATCTTGTTAGTTATTAGGACAGTAAGATCACTGTTTATGTTGCATTTTTGGTTATGGGTATGATTTTCAAAGAAACAAAATGACATGGGAAGATAAATACTACTGAAAGTCAGTAGAACTAGTGTTACAAGGCATGCTGGTAGTTTAAGAGCTCTGGAAGTTAGTATTTTGCTGGAGCGGAAATAAGACCACCGTCAAAGGATTTTTTCTTTTCATAAGACTGATAGAATAGTATCCTTGGCAGAGAATTTTTTTAGCTGTTTCCTAAGAGAGCTCAATTTTTTTTGTCATCGTGCCGTACCTTTCTGTCAGCTACCTTTTTCTTCTAACTTCCTACAGTTTCTGAATATTGGACCAATTACAGCCAAATTTGACAGAAAGCAATAGGTCAAATATGGCATAAAGTTCTTAATAGGTGACTTTCAAAATGATTGGAAATGTCCAAAAGATAGTTGTAGGAGATGTAGCCTGTAGCACAGAACAGATAAAAGCATACTTCTTCTTTCTTGTGAACTAGTTGATGGTTCATAAATAGCATAACACACTGTTGCACAGTTTCTATTAGATATGTTTTTTCTGCTTTGCAACAAAAAACATTAAAATATCATTGAAGTTGATGAACCATGAACCTTCTGTCCTTGCAGTACATTGCAGTAGCCGGCAAGACAATGAGGAGCCTTGTGAGAATTCAGCACAGTCCCTCTCACCATATTATCTTATGCTAATCTGAACAGCATTCCTAGCACTCTGACACCTCTTATATGATTGAATTTAGAATTGTTCCCTCAGAGTGAGGATTCAAATTGTCAGCAGGTCTTTCAGCTTGCTATTTAAGAAGAGCTGTGATTAGAGTCCTGTGCAAGTTGATATCACCTCTAAGAAGTCTTTATTATAAGAACAGAAAAGCAATGAAGCTATTCCATTTTTGTCTGAGTTTGGTTGGTTGTGATTCTAGCAACACAAACTGAAATTAAATTGAAATTCTCATTTACACAACATAACTATCCTTAGCACAATGTTTGTAGCATACTTTTAAGGACTACTTCTTGAAAGACTACTGTGAAAGTAGATGATGAATTCTGAGATAATAGGGGAATGTATAAAGTGCTCAAACAGTCTTTTAAGTTAATATTAACTAATAGTATTGATTGTTACTTGAAATAAGGCCAACATTTTCCCATGGAAAGTAATTTAACACCCAACCAAAATGTCCATCCAAATACAGCTCTGAGCTGGTATTCAGATGGAAGGAAGTGGGAAGGTATGACAAATTTTGAGCCAAACAAACATTTTTCAGGCTTCAAAGAAATTGGTATGAAATACAAATATCAGGAGGATCTAAATGGGCTTTAAGTTAGGAGGACTAATATTGAATTTGAAAAGCGTACAAGCAGTAAGATTATGTCAAATCACAAAAAGTTATGTAAGTCCTGTGAGCTGTAAAGTAAGCAATTAAGGCACATTGAGATATTGCAGGGAAACAACGTTATGTTTCATATAACAAACACAGTGGATTTCAGTATTTAAAAAGTAATCAGTGGGACTCCTTCAAACTGAAACCATGTATTACTGATCTGTTAGTTGTCAACATATCAAAAAATGGTGATAAAGAACAACTAGATGGTGCAACTGGCATGGGTTGTCTAAATAAAAACCCATTTCTTTACACGTCCTTAATTTCCCTCCAGAGTATTTTGTTATGATAAGAGTGATATAAATATTGTAGTACTTTATGATTATTACAAAAACATGTGATCTTTTGGTTATCCAGTAAAAGAAAAAAGGATTAAGTCACAGAACTTTGGAGGACAATTGTGCAGGTAAATCCGAACTGAGAAATAACATCTGAAATCACATGAAAATTAGATAAGCGATGAATAGAATTATAGGGGCAAATTTTGGCAGCTATAAAAGCAAAATGAATCACATTGTAAGAAGTAGCTTGAAGGACTGCTGAAATGTGGGTGACTTATAACAACTCCAGAGGTGTCTTCCAACCTAAGTAATTCTGTGGTTCTGTGATCAAATGTCAAAGTTGGCCCTGCACTGAGCAGGCAATTGGACCTGATTGGCCTCTGATTGACATGATTCTGTGATTTGAATTATCATCACAGGAAAAAGAGGGATTATTGCCTTTTATGGCCTTATGCATTATTTAACTAAATACAACTGGGAAGTAGAAGAATGAAATATTTTAAGATTTAGAGAATG
Organism: Anseranas semipalmata; assembly: GCA_013399115.1. NCBI lineage: Eukaryota > Metazoa > Chordata > Aves > Anseriformes > Anseranatidae > Anseranas > Anseranas semipalmata. The sequence continues at coordinate 708,467 of VXAA01005193.1, forward strand.
CATATCTAAAACCGAGTAGATCTGTGGTAAGGCAGATCATTTTAATCCAACTTCACTGTCTTCAGAAGAACAGCTACAATTTATATCAATCAACAACGTTACTTGATGTTTTCTTAATGTATATGCTTGCCTATTAATCTGAGTTTTATTTACTGTATCATTAATGTTGAAAATAGGACAAGACCAGCTCTAGATTTATACTAATCTTGCCTATTAGGGATCTTTCAACAGCCACTGAAAGTTTTCTTTAAAATGCTGCAAAAGCACCAGATTTAGCAATTTCATGGCTTCAGGCTAATTTCTTTATTGCAGCTTTCTGAAGACATACCGTTGAAATACCATCTATCTAATTATAAGCAAACTTAAATGGTCAATGTTTTTACTAAATGTTTTCCTGTAAGCATGGTATAATGCATTGTAAAAATATGAATTACCTTCTTGAATTAAGAAGTATCATCCATACCTGCAGTACATATTCTATGGGAAATTCTTCTAAATGATGCCTTTATAGTGGTATTATGCAGCACGGCGATGAATTATTAACATACTGATACATTTATAAAGACAAAATTTCCAAATCTATTAAAAATTAATTGAAAGTATACCTGACCATTACAAACAAGACCCTTATTTAAATACCTGTATCTCAGAGAGTTACTGCTGAGTTTTGACTAGTTTTGATAAGCTCTCTGATATTAGTGTAACGTCCAGAAAAATATGACTTAAGCGTGCAGTTGTCTTATTTCTAGGACTTTGTCACAAATATACTGAAATGACTTTTAGTGCATACAAAAGTGTTGTAACCTTAAGGATATCTAACTGTTCTTAGAATAATGAGACTCGTTATCTTTGCACTGATTTGATTTTGTCAGCCAATAGGTTTACTTGGTCATCAAAAATTAAGTGAGTTTGATTTGCTTATATCTAAAACAGTTTTCTTTCCTGGCTGGTGAGCACTCATGCAGAGAACTAACCATCTTTGCCAGGAACCACTGCAAACAAGGAAAATATTCTTTTAGATGAACACAGGAGAAATTTTATCTGAAATGTTCAATGTTTCAAAAATGTAATGCATTATATTATGTTGTCATTTATTGACATTATTTATTTCCATATATGAAAATACCTTTGAATTATCAGTTACATAGATACTTATGTTGGAGTAATTTGCCAAAAATAATTAAAAAGAATGTTTAAGGGCAAACTAGCTTTGAATGGAAGTCCCATCTAAAACATTGGTATGTTCTGCTTTAGTTGGTATTTAAAAGTATTTAGTTGGTATTTAAAACAAATTCTTACCTGTAAGTAAATCACATACTTCTATAGTGCTTGGATACTTTCCTTGATCTGTTTATCTTGCTACTTACATTCATAGTTTAAGTTCTTCAAGACAAGAATTGTCTCTCTGTCAGTAGAGTAGTTAAGCTAATTCAGTGGTTCTAATGATGTCTGAAATGCTGGGATTTACTATAATAAAATGTACTCAAAAAGTTGAAAGCAAGCAAAAACTACTTATACAAAAAAAAAAGAGCAGGGCTATATATTTATTACTATTTTTAACAGTTTCTTATGCATTAAGGTATTTCTTTGTTTTTTTTCTTAAGTGAGCAACTGAATTAAGCATTTTAGATAATAAGTTATGTCCAAGTAAGCCTTAGCACACCATAATGCTGTAGTCATATATAAAAAAAAAGTATGAATCTATGAACAGGACCACTACTTGTATTTTATTTATTACCAGCTGCTAAGAATTCAAAAACGTTCAACTTTGTTCTACTGGGATAGATAGCTAGATACAGTTTACACATAAATCTAGTCTAAAACTGTGTTTTTTTTTTAATGCTATTTTTGAAAAAGTAGAGAAAGGGTTAGGTGGTCTTTTTGAAGTGAAAGCTACTGTTTAGCTGATATGTTTGGGATGTTACAAGTCAATGGTAAAGCTTATTGATAAAGTAAACTACATGACTCATCCTAGTATGTATTTTAAAACAGGTGAGGCCAATGATAAGGACGTTCAGGTGGTGGAACTTCCCATTGTTGACAGCTTGCACCCACGGCCACCTTATTTACCGTTGGCTATCCCTGAAGACCTGGCTGATAGGCTAATTCGTGTACACGGGGATCCTGCAGTGTGGTGGGTCTCACAGTTTGTCAAATACTTGATTCGTCCACAGCCTTGGTTAGAAAAAGAAATAGAGGAAGCCACAAGGAAACTTGGTTTCAAACATCCAGTGATTGGGTGGGTATCGTTTTCTTTTTAATTGCGTGTGCTTTAATATGTGTATATGGTGATTCCTGTTCATAAGGAATTTTTTCATGATTGTTGTCCAAGAGCCTTAAGTATTTTGAGGGGATGGAAGATGCTTTCTAGATGAAGTCATTATTTTTTAACTGCTTGTAATATGAGTTGATCACAACTATTTTGTCGAAGCATACTTCCAGACCTGTAGTTGGAAAGAGATGTATAAAAGGGGGCTCGATAGAAGGTTTATTTAAACATCCTTTGATATCTAGAAATGTTACACAGAATTTCATTCATATAATTGCCTTACAGTTTGTATTCTAGACACTTTTTCGTCTGTCTTCTTTTCAAGTGACCATAGTTTTTATAGTTGAGGGAAAAAAGGCTAAGCCTACACTTTACATGCCACCATCCACAACTAATTTTGTTGTTGTCTGCACCTGAACATGGTATGTGCCTTTCCCTTTCCTGCTAATGTTTTAGTTATTGTTGTTAGCAGCAGCTATGGATTGGAAAGGACTGTATGAGAAGATATGGGGAGCAGGAAAGCACCAATGGGCAATAAAGAACAGCTTGTGGAAGAAAGGGTTAACTGTCATGTAACATGAAAAATTTTGCTACTGCTTCCTTTATCATATTTTTCCTTCAATCCTTAATCTTTCTTTTTGTAGGAGTACATAGCAGGTCTGTCCAAATGTTAGTTCCTTTACTGGCTTCTGACCATAGACTTGTTAGGCCACTTCAGTACTGGCAAATCTGAAGACCTGTTAGGTTTCAAGCATATGAGGAAGATGTGCTTTAAGTACCTTCATTCAAACCCTGCCTTGTAGTCGGTGTCGCAATATACGCATGATCCAAATATTCCTATTTTGCTTATTAACTGTATTGAACAAGTGTTATCTGACTACACCCGAAATACCCTGTATGTTTTAATTAAATCTCCTTCATTCTTTTCTTTCAGTTACCCTTTGCCTTCCTTACAAGATAATTACATTGCTTTCAAGAGAGGGCTGACAGCAAACTTCATGTTGTTAAAAAGTTTCAGATATGTTTCAGATTCTGCAGTTAATAATTTCTCAAGTCAACATGTCTTGATGGACATCAATGACTTTTAGTCTTTCCTCATTTTATGTAGGGATTCAATTTAATATGCATTTTAGAAGCACAGGCATGAAATTTAAAGTTAAAATATCACTTGCTTAAGTATGTATTGTATTTATAACTGAATGCCTAGTTTCTGTCCTTTTCCAGTGTTCACGTTCGAAGGACAGACAAAGTAGGAACAGAGGCAGCATTTCATCCCATTGAAGAATATATGGTGCATGTTGAAGAGCGGTTTGAACTTCTTGCTCGCAGAATGCATGTTGATAAAAAAAGAGTGTATTTGGCTACAGACGACCCTTCATTGTTGCAAGAGGCCAAATCCAAGTAAGATGAATTATGTTTATATTACAGTTTGTTCCTTCTGGTTACAATTACAATTTAGTTTCTGGCTATTGTGGGCACAGATCTTTGTATCGTTGTTTTTGTTGTCATTTATACAGTTAAGATCGCATTTCAGCTTCCAGTGTTTATGATTTTTCTCTTAGAAATTCTTTTTTTTTTTTTTGATGATTTTTTCCCAAGTATTGTTGTCCATATGAAGCCTAATTCTAGAATTAAGCTAGAATTCTGTGACTATCTAAAAACAACCCAATGCTCTAAAAGGGAAGTGAAAATATAAATAATAAACACACCAAGCTTCTTATAGAACATACATTAATGAGCTTGTAACATTATTCCTAAATAGCTTCTTTTTAATATGTATTAAGAAGTTTCACCTGTCCAAACAATAGCTTTCTGTGAACGTTTGGTCCATGAGTTGGACTCAGTGATCCTTGTTGTCCTTTCCAACCTGGGATATTCTATGATTCTAGTTGCTAGAGATATTTTTAAAAGTTAGTTGAAAAACTTCTGGTGACTCTTTGGAAAGATTTCTATATTCACTACTTAAAAGACTTGTTTTTTCACCGTACCCATTGAATAAATGGAAAGTTTGTCCTTAACTGTATGTAGGATTCTTGGTCTGTAACATTTTCTTGGTCACTTTTTTGCTCTCTGTCCTCTTCTAGCTCTCTAGAACATGGCTGAAACAACCTGTCCTAGCTATATGATATCCCTGCCTACTGTAGAAAATATAACTCTTTAAACCTGGAAATGCATACTATGCATCCATTTACTCCTAGCGTGACCTGTATTTTCCTGTACAAACTTATTGTTAAGTTGGATGTTTTGCCAGGTGTTGCTGAGATGGTAAAACCTTCTGTTTAGTAAAAAAAAAAAAAAAAAAAAAAAAAAAAAAAAAAAAAAAAGCAGATGCATATAGAACAATAACGTTCCTTGAAGCATTCATGGCATATAAACAATTTCACAAATGCTTATTGCCCTGACTGTGGAAACTAGGAAAAGTAGTTCAGATGCATTGAGTTTAAACATATTCATTACTGAGTACAAGTTAACATGTTTTCCTTTTGAGTGCTATTTATTTATCTGTCTACTAAATAGCACCAATTTCTATTTCCAAATTTTACGTCTCTTGAGCAAAAGAATGTGTTTTTTTTGTTGTTGTTTGTTTTTTGTTTTTTTCCTTTAAGCAAGGAAATTAAAAATTTTTCAAGGTAACTTGAAAATGGCAATTTTTGAACTGTTTTATTCTTGTTAGACATGCTTGGAAAAATATTTAAGATAACATACTGGATTACAAATTTTCTTTGGCATATACAAGGTAAGCAGAAAATGTTATTTTGTAATAGAGAAATTATCTACAGCATTGCAAACCTGTGTATTTCAATTGTGCTATTTCTATTTTTCTTTCATATCTATAAAGGGCTGCTGTTTAATATTATGGAGTTTTGAAAAAACTAAACGAACATGTACAACTCCACAGATGATGGCAATCTAATCCTTCCTTTTTTGTATATGTAGAGACAAGAACAGTAGCAGAAACAATTATGATAACATAACATTTAAAGTGCAAATCTGAACAATGAAAAGACAGGTAATACAAAATTGAGGTTGTAATATTTAATGAATTACATTGTCCTAAATAACTTTAATTACTGTTTGTAACATAACAAAACTCGATATTGCATTAATAGCCTTAGTTATGCATTTTTTTCAGTGTTCAACTCTGAATCCTTAGCATTGTTTAGCTCTGTGAATAATAATAAGATATGCTACCAATGTAAACATATTGTCCCAAGTCCTTTGTAGAAACAAAACCTGACAGTAGAACTGTGACTTAGTAAAACAGTACTGAATTTTATTAAGCATTACGGTTTTTGTGGTAGCTCGAGCTGCATTACAAATCACATTTTTATTGAAATGTGAATAGATATAGGCCATTAATACAGCATTGCTTTTGTACTTTTTTAATAAGTTATAGAATCTGTAAGTTGTGAAGACTTTTTTTTGTGTATTCTTGCTGAGTTTTCATTGTGTCGTAGCTTACACTGAAACATAATTTTCCAAGTTGCTTGCACCCAACAGGTGTTTGCAATACAGTAGAAGACATCTGGAACCTCCTGTGATAGAAGGCAGGATCCAATTTGATATTTCATCATTTAAGGATATCTGAAATTAGGTTAAGGTCAAGTTTTGGGAATAATGAACCTTTTTTCCTCTTCTTGTGAAGAAAACTATGAATTACTTGACACGTGGCAAAAAGAAAAGTTGTAGTCATGTTGCTTTGGTAGAAACAGCTGTTACATTGTACTTCAATAACTTATGATGCATTCTTTATTGGGTGCAGTAATATCGGTACATAGTAGAAATTCTCTCTCTTTACGTGAGAATGATTGGCCATCAAACAATGTTGGCATTTAAATAATGAAAATTTAGCTAACATACACATGAATAGGCATGTTCTTTCTATTAAGATGAAGTATTTCAAACTGTTGATAGTCACAAAAACAGTAATATTCTGACTTGCAGTCAGTTGTCTGCCCGCTCCAGGTACAGTAGTAAAGACAGTGGAGTCAGTAGTATCAGTTTGTAGGAGCTGAGTGGTGGTTATTTCTTTTTTTGTTTTTTTTTGTCTTGTTTTGCACACACAAAAAAAGTGAAAGATTTTCAGAATTAGAATGATGCAGAGTGACATGACTAGAGAGGAGCTGTAATGATTATGGGATTAAATATTCTGAAAAGCAGAGGCCATGGTGTTTGTCGTAGATAGTGATATGTTAGGGATGCTGTAAATTGCTTGTTCTTTGGCTGATCTAAATGTTTTCAAATACAAACTTTTGAGTTTTCTAGTATATGTCTTTCTAGTCTATATTATTATTGACAACATCTTCTCTCTAAGGTAGAGTGTTCAAAATAGTGCAGCTGAACATGCACATAAAATATTAAAGAACCACATTCAATATCTTTCTGTTTTATATATGAATCTGTTTAGGTCTCTTTCTCATCCAGGTAATTAAATTCTTCTCTTCTGTCTGTTTACCTGTAATGTCATCTGTATTTTGCTTTTTCAATTTTTGCAGTAATTTCCCTCCGTCATGAGTTTTTTTCAGCACTTATGAAAGCATTATTTTCACTCTATTTTGCTGCTGCTTTACTTCCATAACAGCAAGTTAAATGTCTTTTTTCCTTATGTAATATCTGTAGCCTTAGCTGTTGCAACCCCATGCCCCGTCCTCTCACAACCAAGTTGTAGCATGTCCAATATGTAGAATTTAGTAGTGCTTCAAAGTTCTTGTGTCTGTTCAACAGCTTGTACATGTCCCAATACTTTTTAGAGCAAGACCTGGACAAACATTTTTTTTATTTTTATTTTTTTTCCATCTGTTTACACACATCCATATACACACATGCTCGCACTCTGTTTTTTGAGGGAAGAAAGATGTATTGTCTGTTCTAGATAGGTCTGCAGTCCTAGCATATTGAGAAAAGGACCCTGAGACTTTCCTTGGTTTGCACCTGTTGCACAGTTTAGTGATAAGCTATAGTTACGTGAGCAGCTGACCAACCTCTGTCTGAAACCAATGGGAACTTGAAATGCTCTGATAACTCTGCTTGATTTGTATCCTTAGCTGAGGCTGGTAGTTGCAGGAAGGAAAGACTTTAAACAATCTCTTTCCCACCCTCCTCTGATTTCCTCTTTTTTTTTTTTTTTTTTAACTAGAAAAAATAACCTGCCTGGACTGTATATAGCTTTCAAGAATCTATTGGGTAGCTTGAGAAGAATTAGATATTATTTTTAGATAGGAAAAGGAGATATGCTACATATAGTTACTCTGATACAAAGAAAGCTATTATGCCAGTTTCCATTCTTTGGTTTTATCTTTACAGTCTGATTCTTTCCTGTTACAGAGAAGAGGATGTGTGGGTAATTTCTTTGGAAAGCTAGGAGGGATTCTACAAAATATATATTGTATTTAGATAATTCTGTCCATAAGAGTATGCCGTCTTATTATTTATTATTCATTTACCACTGCATTCAGGAATCCTAGTGATAGGAACGTGCCTGAGTTCTGTTTTAAAAAAAAAAAAATCCACAAAAGTTAACCATGTAAATATTATATTAATCGTAATATAAATACAGACAGGAAAGCGAATAGGAGGGAGTAAGATCTAACTGTAGAGCTTTAGAAATTTCATTTCCTTTGTTCTTTGTAGTCACTGTGGTAAGAATAGCTTTAAATAGAGTATAAAGCACTATAGTGAGTGGGAAGGAGAATTAAACCTCACCTGATGCAGGGAGTCCATGGGCCACATGTGGCTAAGCTTGAGAGGATTTAGGCTTGGCATGTTACTCTGTTTTTCTTTATACTGTGCTTTCAGCCTCGTTGGAGACAGGACTAGAAGATTTGTTGGTCTCACTGAGTATGAATGCTATTACATTCACGTTTTAGGGTGTTTAAAGGAATCCTCTTTCCCAAGCATGAATATAGCATTGGGAAGGATGGAACGGGGCAGGGACATAAAAGTGCTTCTTTGGAAACTTAAAAGATTTGAGTAGATAAATGCTAAGCTGGGATCACTGGCTTGAAGAAAAGGGTTCTAAAACTGTTAGGTGATTTAGAGTCAAATTTACAAAATGGAAATGCAGACCAGATTTAAAAGCATCTCAAAGACCATTTCCTGGATAAAGGGAGGAAGGAAAAGAGTCTAAATGTACATGTAAGATGGTGTATAAATAATTCTGGGGTGCAGTGAACCTTAAACAGGTGCTATTTTAAAAATTAATTTTTGGTACTATTTTCAGATTTGTGGTAACATTAATCGTAATTCTCAAGTCTTCCTATGAAAATTAAATGTTTTGAAGTCTTTGATACTAAAGCTACCTACTTTGTGTTGATTTTTTTTTTTTTTTTGACACAAGTAAATATTGTGAAGCTTTTCACCTTCAGATTGCCTATTTGGAATCATAGAAAAGTTTGGGTTGGAAGGGACCTTTAAAGATCATCTAGTTCCAACCCCCCTGCCATGGGCAGGAACACCTTCCACCAGACCAGGTTGCTCAAAGCTCCATCTGACCTGGCCTTGAACACTTCCAGGGATGGGGCATCCACAGCTTCTCTGAGCAGCCTGTTCCAGTGCCTCAATACCCTCATGGCAAAGAATTTCTTCCAAATATCTCATCTAAATCTACCCTCTTCTATTTTAAAACCATTACTCCTTGTCCTATCACTACATTCCCTGATAAAGGAGTCCCCTCCAGGGAGGGGAGACTGTATTTTGGGAGAGAGACTATATTATGGGAGAGATTATTTTGTACATCCTGGTTTTATTCTGTTGTCAGAAGCACAAGACAGTGGATGAGATTTTTTATTTTTTATTTTTTGTAAACAAGATCCAATATGATATATATATATATATATATATATATTTTTTAAGTGCTTCATTTGTTGAGTTACTGGACTGACGTTTTGCTAGTAAGAAATAGGTTCTTCAAGAAAGGTTCAAGAAAGAAATTTACTATAGAGCAGGTATTTCTCTTGGGAAAATAGAATTCTATTAAAGTTATCATAAAGATAAATTCAAATTACTCCTCAAATTATTTAATCCAGATATGAAAGTTTTGCATAAATCTTTTTGATTGGCTTTTGCGATTAGTTTCCTGATTTGATAGTAATAGCTAGTGAATGTTAGGTGGAAAGGGCTACTATATTTGCCTGTTTGACTTTTGAAAACGGGTTTTCCCATAATTCGAGCATGAAAATGGAATAAATGAGGCATATTTGTACAAGGGGCTGTCATTGTTATGTCTGCCATGTATCCAGAGTATGCATGTTATGTTGTTGTATATAAATGTGTGTTAACTTCAGTACCTTTCCAAGAACTCTGAGTGTAAACCTCCTTACTGTGTGAAATGTTCAACACAGTTCTATCAGGTTTTGAAAAATCTAGTTACAGGTCTAAGTTATGGTTGCTCTAGCATGAGGGCCTGTTCTATATTCTGATTTTCTTTATTAAACACTTTAAGAATGGTTAATTCTTACAAATGTAGTATTAGCTACCTTACTATCTTATGTAATATATTGCTTTATAATTGCTGTGAAGTTATAAATTTGAAAACCATACCTTATTTAAATTTGTATAATTAGCCTTGTAGTCAAAATTTGTAGTTGGCAGGTTAGTCATATGAATATGCGCTTCATGATTGAAATAAAATTGTGTAACAGCAGTGTAATTATCATCTTTGTTACATCTCCCAGGAATTTTTCATATAAAACTTATTTTTGGTGGGAGACTGGCTGAAAATTTAATTGATCCATGCTACTTTCCGCAGTTTTATTTCAGTTCCCCAGTAAAGGGTAAAAACATTCTGAGAAAGACCGTTCTTTTTCAGTGTTTTCAAAAAGGATTTTTTTTTTCTTTCAAAGTCATTGTTACATGTTAGAAACTTTTGATTTTACTTTAAAAAAATATATAAAAGGTTTAATGTTTCAAATAACAATATTTTTACTTAAAATATTACTAATTTGTTTGATGTGTCAAGAAAGGTATATTGACACAAAGGTTTACATTTCTTTTATTTCCTTTTGACCGGTAAATTGCAAAATCTGTTCTACAGACAACCTTAATAACTGTGAAAGACAATTTCCTTTTTAGTTTAGATTCATTTATTTAATATGTCCTTTTAGAGGTGACTGATTTCCTTGCACGGTATGATAATCAGTATCTAATAGAAAGTATATTAATAAACAAAAATGTAGTTTAGTAAAGACAGTCCGATATTTCATTTAGTAGCAGAAAAAGCTAAATGACCTGGTTATATTTCTTGTAAAATCAGTACGACTAACAGAATACAGCATACACTTCCTGATATTTTTACACTTTTTTTATGGACTCATATCTCAGACAGACTTGCAGTGTCTTTTTATTTAATTCTCTTTTTCTGGGTAAATAGAGGGCATGCAGAGAGGCAGCAGTAATACTCTAGAGCGTAAAGCAGAGACTCACTTAAAACAAATTAACAACCTTATCTTGCAGCAAAGATGATGCTTCTTAACAACAAGAACAGAAAAGACACTTCTGTTAACAGTGTATTATATTTTCACAGGTATCCAAATTATGAATTTATCAGTGATAACTCCATATCTTGGTCAGCAGGACTTCATAATCGATACACTGAAAACTCCCTAAGAGGTGTTATTCTGGATATCCACTTTTTGTCTCAGGCAGACTTCCTTGTCTGTACATTTTCATCCCAGGTAAACTTCAATACAAATACAATATAGAATATATATACCAGTTCTAAATCTTAATTTTCTTCATGCTTCTGTTAGCTTGTTTTCAGTGCTCTCTCATGAAAATTTCATGACAGTATTAAAGATTTTTTTATACTATGTGAACATTTAGATGACTGTAAGCACTGGATGATTACTTCTCTCCATTTGAAGTTATTGGCTTAATTAAGGCGTTTGAATTAAGTAAAAAATAATATTAAACATGTTTAAGACTTCATAGCTTTGCATAAAGTTAATATATAACTTGTATCCATCCATTTCTATACTTCTGGCACTCTGCTACAACTTAAACATGTCTGCTGGTGCCTCAGTTGATAGCAGGAATGGCAAAGAATGAAGGAAGGAGACATTTAATTTCTCTTCAGAGTCTATTACATTTCTAGCAATTTAGTGGGAAGACAGTAAGTGTGAATTCTGACCACTGCAATCTATAGAGACTTCTTGTTGCAGATAATTATATGCTGTAAGTTTTCTTTAGTGGTCTGATGAAGCAAGTTTTGGAGTACATTGGAAAACTAAATCATGTAATTGTTGGCATCTTTATTATGTCATACTGTATATTAATTTCATATGTCATGAAAATATATTTTAAAAAGCTGTTTGAAATTTTTAAAAAAAAAAGACTGGAAGGAATATTTTCTGTCAGATATGGTGATACACGTAATTCAGTTATGGCAAAATATAATCGAAGTCAAAAAGGTGAACATTTTTAACCTGCATTTGTCATATATGCTCCTAGATAGCCCTCTAGTTAGGAAAGCATTCTACTATAGATGGTGATAGATTCTGATCACGTATGATTGTACTATTATGTGGAAGCGGACACAAAATTGAAAGTTAAAAATCACTTCAAAAAGAAACTTTCTAAAGCCTCAAATGTAAATTGTCTTCTGCACTGTAATGAAAACTAGATAGTCAACAAGCATAATATTAATACTAATATATGATCAATACAGTGATTTATTGACCTTGACAGCCAAAATTCTTAATTGCATCACTATGGCAAGAAGACAGCAAAACCAGAAAAAAATGTAGAAAAGCCCCTTCCCCCTCAGTCACGCTTATGGATGCATTTTTTTCATTGTTCACCACACCCTGTGAAGAAAATGACACTTTATAGCATATTTAGAAGGTTATTAATGTAGGCTACTTCAGGGCAAGACATGAATAAACTCCAAAGTAAAATCCTCACTAAGAAAAGCCTGTGAGGAGTCATCCACTTCTATAAAAATGCTTGATTCAGCTGAAGTATCTCCACCGAATGCGTATCACAGTGAAAAAGGTGATTGTCAGCTAAGACTTAGGGCTATATATGTCATAAATGCCATATATACATCAGTGTATAGAAAGTTCATATTCTGAAGGAAGAATTATGTGCTCTTGTATAAAACCTTTCCTTAATGAGAAATCTATGGCATTCTCTGCTATTACTATGTTCAGATAGCTGTGTGAAAAAGTGGAAAAATTTTACTTTACATAAAACACTGGATATAAACATAGAAGAAACATGTTTACCTATAGGTACAAATGGTTTGTACAGAAAATATTGTAATTGAATCGTAACTGTTGGAATCTTTTCTAAAGAAGAATATATGCTAAAATATATTTAGTATGGTTAAAGTGATTAAGGTTGATGGGGACCTCTGGCGGTCATCTGGTATTATAACTCCATTTGAGGGTACCTTTGGGGTACATAGTGTCTTTGAGCTCCATCCTCATTCTCCATCTCCCTGCGTTTGACAGTAGGCATGTTTGCTGGATAACATATTTGGTTTTCCAAAAGTGCAGAAAATTCTGCAAAAGTCTAGGAAATCCTGTATTAGACTGTAACTCTCAAAAGCTGGGACTTTGAATTTGGTCCAACCATTTACTTCATTTATTCTATGCAATTTCTTGTGCTTTAATAATTCAAACTGCTCAAAAATCATTTAGCACCAATTTTGCTGGACTGCATTGGTGCACGTCCAAAATATGTGCCATCTACAGTGTTTTCTTATATTGGGCTTTTCTAAGATCTGCTGCAGTTTTTTTCTGCTGTTGAGAAAGATTTCACTTTTATGGACTTAAAGCTTGATCTCTAACATTTGATCTACTGTCACTGTCCTTGCATCAATGAAATAAGCAGTTTGGCAGTCACTTTGGCTTGAATATAAGCAAAATCATATCCTCTATCTGATCTATATGATGAGAAAGTAAAGATGAGAACATAGTCTAATTTATTTCCAGAGTGATTTTGGACTATCTATTCTATGCTGACTTTTTTTCCATTTCCTTTTCCTCGTGTGTGTGTGTGTGTATGTGTGTGAAAATCTTCACTATAGAGGTATTAATAGAAAGTTACAGTATACTCAAATAGCATCAAATCCTTTAGGAAGTCTCCTATGTTAATTCTTATTTGTGCTACCAAAATGAAATGAATACTGATACAAACTAAAGAATGGCGGTTCCATTAAAATATTGTTGTTAAAGAAATTAGGCCTGTCAAGTGATGTGGAATCAAGGGAAATAACCTACCTTGGCACTGTTTCAGTAATGTCGCGCTAATTGAAATGTATAGAAAAGCCACGTGGCAGTAACACCCACAAATCATAACACAGCTGCAGAATTAAGATTGCATATTAAAACAAATAGTTTTTTTGTCTCGTCAGTCTTCATTTACATGGAATTGTAGCTCTGTCTGCTTGACTTACTTTTCCTGATAATCTCATTTGCTTCCAGGGCTTATTAGTCTTTGTATTTTGCATTGTACATATAAGTATACAGGCTGCAGAACAAGTAAATCTATGAATAAAAATAGGAGGCTGCTTTACTTGGCTTTAACTGTATTTCTGCATGTGGATTCTTTGTCTACTGCCATCAACAGCTTACAGTTTAGTTATCTAAGTTCAGGGCTACAAAGGAAGTAATTGCTGAGAGGAAATATTGCATCTTTTATCAGGTATGCAGGACTCTTACACTCACTAAAAAACACTCGTACTGAAAAGATTTAACATCTTTCACTATGTATGTGTTTTCTCATCATGGGGTGCACACATACATGTAGACAACAAAACATCAAAAACAACTACAGAAACTATAAATAACCTCTTACCAATGTAACGGTAATCAAATTTGTTTCTATATTATGGGGTATAACAACTACTTCAAAATAATTAACTTCAGCCTGATCTTCTGAAAGCTACTTCTGAAAAGTTATTCCAAAGATCAGATGAAGAGAGATAAAAGGAAAGTCCTATCCACCTTATCTTCAGATGGAAAAAACAAAAAGGAGAAAAGGCTTTACTATATTTACAGACTGGAAGTTAAGAAAAAGCTCAAATGTGTCTTAATATTGAAGAAATCTACTGTACTATTAGTTTATCAGGTTTTATATTAAAGACATTTAGTTACACAAAATCAGAGAAAGATATAGTAATCTAGATTAAAAGTCAGAGAGATCACAGTGACCAAATCAGACATCTGACAGAGAAGAGCTCTCTGACCAGTGTTGTTGAAAAGGGATTTATTTAATGTAGTGGCAGTCTTCTGTGTTTCTGGCATCTCTGAGATGTACAACATGATTCTGATGCTGGGAGCTATTTTCAGTCTGAAGAAAATTCCCTTCATAAAATGTTACATAAGGGATCTTCAAAATGCATCTGCCTCCTTATCAACATCATCATCTTGCTGGAATTGTTTCATTTAGTTGTCTTCCAAATTGCCAACAGTCATAACTTTACCATTGTTCTAATACTAACAGCATTTTAAAGCCATGGATTCCTGGAACTGTTTGTGAAAATTGGAGTTTCCTTTAAAAAAAAAAAAAAAATGTAAAGGTCCATTAATGCAGAGTAGATTTTGAAAATGTAAGTTCTGAAGGTTCAGCAAGAAGTAAAATAAACTTCTTTATTACTAGTAGAAAAGGAAAACAACTTTGCATCTACATTTGATTGGCTACAAGTCATTCATTTTAAAAGACAGAATGGCTAGTGTTCATATGAATGTTCTCAATTTTTACAGAGAAGTAGACCATTGCAAGTATTTATCTACTTATTTGCTAAATCTGATCTCCAGAGTCCTGGTTCAAAGTTGCATGCTTCTTGTTAGCAAACACACTGTATTTTCAATTGCCTTTTTTTTTTTACAAACCACTGTTTTTTTTAATTTCCTTTTTTTTTTTTTTTTAAAGAAACCGAACATTCCAAACCTTGATCTTCCTTTTGTGAAATTTAGTTGTCATACATCAATTACTGACTTCCATGATATATTGTAGGCACACACACACAATATTTGTGACTTCTCTTCTGTTTTTATTTCCAAGGTTTGTCGAGTTGCCTATGAAATAATGCAGACATTGCATCCAGATGCCTCAGCGTATTTCCACTCATTGGATGATATCTACTACTTTGGGGGACAGAACGCCCACAACCAGATTGCTATTTATGCTCATCACCCACGAACTGCTGATGAAATTCCTATGGAACCTGGAGATATAATTGGAGTAGCTGGAAATCACTGGGATGGTTATTCAAAAGGCATCAATAGGAAATTAGGAAGAACAGGCCTGTACCCGTCTTATAAAGTTAAGGAAAAAATTGAGACAGTCAAGTACCCTACATACCCAGAGGCTGACAAGTAGAATAAAAGGAAGACATTCAGCAGTAATTCTCACTTCTGATTGGTTCAAACCAGTCAACATACTAACTAATGCTTTATATGGGATTTGAATTTGCATTTTAACATGCGGTTAAAATCAAAGCCTTTGGTAATAAAACTGGATAAGAAGCTGAGAACAAATGGATGGGCTATTATCTGAACTTACTCCTAAACATTTTTTTGTTATATGCACTCTCACACATGCACACACAAAACCACATACAACAGGAAAATTGTTGTTTTATACTTTTTGTCTCTTTTCAAGATTTGTCCCAGTCAGTAGTCTTACGTGAGCTTTGGGCTCTTTTCTCTGCCATTAATTGACAATAATGCTCAGACTTATAACACTGCCACATTGTGTAATTTGAGTGACATGAACATATTTTGTATGTGCAAAATTTAAAACATGGTGCCTATATTTGAAAGATTTGTGACCTTTTTAAAAGAGCCATGCCTATTTCACTAATGGGCAAGAGTCGATCTTCAACTGGTGTTACCGTGACCACCGAATTTGCTTCAGATTTAAATTTCAGACTAGGTTTCTTTACAAGTTTATTTTTAGCATTCCATTGATTACTTCTCATCATTAATGAAATAAAGGATACATCCAACAATAAAATAGTCACTGTCTGTTAGGAACTTTTGTAAAACAATGCCATAAACAAATGCTTTAGTACTGAATGTTTTTGGACGTTGCTTTTGATTTAAAAAATAAAATAAAAAAAACAGAGGAGGAAAAGTAGCTGAGCTGGAGTTTCATCAAATGTTTAAGTACACATGTAGTACAATGACAGCTAGCGGTACTGTGGTTCTCAGTTCTGTGGACAGTGGGTTTCAGAAGGATGATTTCAGTGGCTCAATTTCTTACATCTGCTCTCTAGGATTGTTCTTTTACCCTCTCTGTTTCTCTTCTGAAAATATAATTTTTTTGAAGTATTATAGGTAGCTATTAATCATTTTTGCATTGAATCTGGTTCCTTTTAAGCAAAAATCCAGGTTCTCCTAGTTATAGATCCCATCAATTTAGATGTAATTTCAGAAGAATGAGTAGATGCTATTTTCACTGCATTAGTACTCAAAAAATCCAATAATTTACCCAGAAAATAGTAGGTTCCAGTAAAATATACACAAGGATAAATTTTTATGCATGACATTAAATTGTTAGTAATTCTTAGTGTTTTGAAATCTGTTGCTAGTCTGCTCTTTATTAAGAAAAGAGATAATTTAAAAAACAATTTTACAAACAAATTTGCAGATTTGAGGGTTATGTGTGTATATATATATATAAATGTACAAGATATTAAGAGAGTATTTCCAATTAGAAAGAATATTTATGGCATTATACAGGTTGTAGTGCAATCAGATCTGGAATACTGGAAGTGCAGAAAATGTTTACTATTCAGGCACTGAGAAAATGCCACATGAGTAAAGGTTAAAAAAGCATGTCCGGTTGACCTTAATAAAGCAAAACTTAAAAGGACATTTAATTATGTTTATGAATAGATCACGGACAGTTTTGAAACAAAAACAAACAGATGCATTTGACCATGAATAAATTTTAGGCTTAAAAGTAGAAGGAAGTCCCTGGAAGTGTGAAGTTCAGCAATAGTCTTCTAATTGAAATAGTAGTAATTTAGGTGGAATTTGATTGGTATATAATGGAATTAACCAATTAGTTCTCTGTGATATTATTTTCAGGACAGATCCTGTAGAACCCTTCCAGTTATGTGTTGCTGAAGTGAAAGACTATTGTGTGTCTTGAAAAAGAGCAACAAAATCAAAGTTGAAAACTGCTGTCAAGAAAAAGATAAGTTGCCTGTTGCTAGTATTGAATAGAAATCTCAGTAAAAATGAGAATAGATACCAAATATTTTTAAGGATGGATTGAAGGATAAAGGCAAATGAATGAAAGAGTGGGCAAGAAATGCTAAAGTTGATGATTTTTTGTGACTAAAGCTGACTAGAGTTAACTGCTATTTCTGTATTTTGGAACTACTGAGGAAGCTGTTTGATGTTAGTTTCCTGTCTAAGTGAATCTGACAAATTTTCCACTAGCTTAAGCCAAACTTGTGGTATTTCAAAGGCACGTATAAAGCTATTGTTACTTTCCTTTTTAACTTGAAAGAAAATCCAAAACAAAAAACCTTTCTTCCTCAATGATTACATCAATTTTAATTATTTCCACACAAATATTACAATATCTATTTGATATTTTTAGCTTTTGAAAGTGTTTTAATTTTGAAGCTCTTTACTTACAGCTTCAGACATCATAATTCCCAGCTTATTTCTTTGAGAGCGATGCAGAAACAGTATTCATAAATGAATTAATGTATGAAAAAATCCTCCATAGTCAGGTAAGTCAATTGAAAATATCACTGAAAAATATAAATAATGGAACATCTAAGATGAGCCCGAAGGCAAGAGCAGATCTTCTGATATAGTAACCAGAGAAATGAAAACACTGATGCTGTAGAGGAAATACCCATATTAATTTGTCAATTGCTCAACTAACTATAAAGCTGACAAAATATTGCCAAGATACCTGTGTCCTTACATATTGTAAGTACCTAATGAATAATTATCTCCTTGTCTTGAGAAAATGATGGTGAAATAGTATGAAATTATAAAATTACTGTTAATAATTTAGAAATGTATTAATGTGGATACTGTGACCTTATTTCTCTGGGCCGTATGATTCTCTAGTGCTTACAATTACAATGCAGTACTCGTCAGAGTAAGAAACTTAGCAATAGGCTGCTTGCTAGATGCATCTGTCTCTAGAGATGTATCCTTTAAGACTGCTGGTTAGTTATCTCTTGGAATCCTGGGACCATGGGACATTAAAAGTGAACTTGATTCTCAGTGACATTGAAATTGAGGTAATATGGAAGGATCCATGGGTAAATGAAAGTGAGACCTCCAAGTCTTTATTGTAGCTCACCAAAAAATGAAATAACAGGAAATAAAAATAAAATTGTCTTAGATGCCTGAAAGAAAACTGAATTTTTGAAAGTTGTGAACTCATTAAGATACTAGCTAGAATGGTTGCAAGCAAGCATTTATACATCTTGTTTGTTCCGTTCGCTTTGTAGCTCTGCAGCAATCCAGTCATGTAACTTTTACTTCAAACCAAACCACCAAGTCTGACGTCCATAGAAGACAGCCCTTATACTCTCTTAATTGAGCTAATGTTTAATTAAATTTTTCCTCTTTAAGAAGCATTCATGCATGTGAGTGTGTGCGTGTTGTGTTCATAAAAAAAAAAAACAAAAAAGAACAATATTGTTTCCTTCTTTGCTCTTTTACATTATCAATGTTACATTCTTTGTAATAACTTATTTTCTAGGTAAATGTAGTCTGTGTAAACTGAAAATTCTAATTGCTTCTCACCAACTGGGCTAAGAAATCTATTCTGAGTAGTTCAGTTAACTAGTCTTCTATGACCTTGGTGCACCTGAAGACTGGGGTCATCATCAGTTTGCTGCTGCAATTACACCAGCCTGAGTTCTGTTCTTTGTTTCTCAGTCCAGCCTACAATCAGTTGCATGGGATTCACAAATCTCTACTAACATGCTATTCTGGTGAATTGCAAAGTGTTACGGATTTGTTCATGAAGGATGATGTTTTATTTCAAAATTTTTAAACATTTATCTGCAGAGAAATGTTTTGTCTAGCCCTTCTTCCACTGAATTTTTAGGAAACTTGCAATTACCAGAAAGATTTATCTTCTTTACTAATTTTTCAGAAAAGAGAACTGATGATACATATGGAGAGATTCATAATCTGAAAATTTTCTCCAAAACTGAAACACGTTTCATTTTCAGGAGAGGATTTGGTTTCTTTAGTTTGCAATTAAAAAATGTGGGTCTCAGCTTCTGAGCTAGGAACATAATAGAATATAAAATAGAAAATTTTCTTTACAAATTCTCCTTGCTAAGGGGAGGAAGATTTTCCTTCATGCCAATGGAGTAGCACTTACCATTTGGAACTTTTTCAAAACAGTGAATTGAACTTTTGTTTTTCCAGGTCATAAGATTCTTTGCAATGTAATCTCTTGAGTGTTTGAAGAATCCAGGTAAAAAACATTTGCTTAATTTGGGAGGTGGGAAGGAGAGAGTTTAATAAGAAGACATGATATTATACTTTTAAGTTGCTATATTAGTTTAATAAAGCCATAGGGTACAAATAAACCTTTCAGTTCTGGGTTAAGGACCTCTGCCAGCAGAATCATTCTGCTCCTTGCTAGAAATACTTAACATTTGCAGTCAGTTTTTTTGATTTTGCCTTGTATTAGTCCCAGTCATGTTTATAAACATTGTGCTAGTCATATTCTGATCATTGGCTGTTGCTGTATTACATTTTCATTCCATATTTGAGTGATGGAGGCTTCAGTGAAGGCTGCCAAAGGGCATAAACTTTATTTGGTTTACTTATTTTGTTGAATTAAAATTGCAATTAAAACTCAGAAAAATTCCATTTGCCTAAGGCACTGCTACAATTCTCTTTGCAGACTGCAGACTTAAGTCAAGGTCCCCTATATATACCTGTAAGTTTATGGGGAGCAAGACTGAAGCGAAAAAGTTATGTATAAATGTCAACCACAAACGTGTTGGGCTAGACTTCATAGTGTTCTGTTCATTTCTAAAAGGCATGAAATGTGATATTGTATGAGACAGGTAAGAGGATAGTATAAAATTTCCAAGGCTGCAAAAAAATTGCTAGTGTCTGCCTGCATCACTGGTTGCATTCATTGTGTACAAGATTACTTCAGAATCAAAGTACATGAGGCAGAAGTGTTTTTGCATTATTACAGGAATCTGAGAATCCCATCCACAATGTCTTTACTATAAAAATGCTGGTCTTTACCACTTTTGGTACTGTGTACAAATACCTAACAATGCTGATGTTGTTTACTATTTAGTGGAACCTCTATTTTGCATGTTTATTTCCTTTGAGTCAACTTACTTGTCAGCAGAATCCTATTGTCACTTCAGTTGAAGCAAGTTTGGATTAATACAAAGGCATGCCAATTGTTTGCACCAAAATATCTTTACCGTTGCTTAAAATTAACTCCATGCTCTTAGGCTGACTCCTAAGGAGACACCACTGAGGGAAGGAGCCATCTCCACTAGGCTATACTGTCCATATTATATAATTGCTGACACATACATGTACAAGTTTTACTTTCAATTTTGCATGATTTTCCCCCTTTCTACAGATTAAGAATATATATATTTTTAATTTAAATGTATTTATGAAGGATTTTAGTGAGCATGGTGAGACAAAGTCCCAGCTATCCTACACTTTCTTGAAAAAGCCTATTGCACTTCACCCCGTTTCCTCTAATTGTCCTAAAGACATCTGCCAGTCCCAGCATTTTAATAGAATCTTCTAGATTGATGTTTCCTGAAGACTATGACATTTTTATTCTCTTTCATTAGCCCTGCTGTCTACTTGCATCTGAGCCTGCTGAGATGGTTGTGTGAACATTTTTCAAACCATTCCACTTAGTGGACTTTGATTTCTTTGCTAATTGTTAGTGATCATTCCTTGACCAGAAAAGCAAGGGACAGCAAGTGTCCATATTTGATTTCTCATAAAAAATGTCAATTTATATTTCTTGCAGTTTTTGTTTTGGTGTTTGTCTGCTTGTTTGTTTTAACAAAATACATTTTCCTCTTTTCTCGAAATGGTGTAGTCAAGGAATCAAAGAGAAAACACCATAATCAGGTGTAACTAATAAGTGTTTAGAATGCTTAATATACAAGTGATAGGGACACAATTTGAATGCAGCCTTTTACAGGACTGTATGAGGCAGGCTGTTTTCTTCAGATTTGGAATCCTGTGTTTTAACTTGATCTTAGCCTTCCTGTTCTTTCTTTGGCATTTTTTTTTTTTTCTGTAATAAAGCTGCACAATTCTCAATTACTCAACTAGAAGTAGAGCTACAAGAATATTACATAGCTGTGAGAATGCACTGAATGTGGAAACTGCTGTCTGGTTCAGTTGTCTACAAAAGATCTCTTAAAGAAGCCAAGCGTGTTTACTGATATCTTTCCAAATAGCAGCAACCTGGAGGAATAGAAGGAGACCGAAAAGCAGGACGTCCTACTTCCTTTTTCATGAATGAGAAGGAACCTGGCATCTGTTAGGTCCAACCAAGATGCTGGAAAGGAACTGACTAGTTGATGGCAGTAGTTTGCCTCTCTGCTTTAGCTTGTTGCTGGAGAATGATCTGTGATGAATTTCTAATTTTAAATCTGTGGTCACTTTGTAACTTCTATAAAACTTCATTTGATTTCACTTGAGAGTAAATTTGTTATACTAAAGGAATAAGTTCAGATCTGTGGGATTAAACTGCCAAACAGTGTTTCTCCTTGCCTCGGATGGAGTTCATTTAGCACTAACATTTTTAAAGTGATTTTTTGCTTATGATTATGTTTCTATTATTCAGTAAAGGTAGACAAATCTTGTTAGGCTGGCTTGACCATTTTTTAAGCTGGCTGTCACTAGATATTATACAGAGGCTAGAACTAATGAACCTTTGCATAATGGATTGAGGATTGATGGATTCTTTTGCTTAATTTTTCTTTTGCTTATATAAGACAGAAAGAATGTTTTCTAAATGTAAAATAAATGATATCTAGGATGTATCCACCTGTTCAGAATGGGTTTCTCGGGGGCTGCTGGTGTGTTATGACTGCTTTTATTATGCCAAATCATGTTATTTGCTCATATTCCCATGCTTCTGAGTGTGTTGCTCATTCCTTTTGTCCAGTGTTTAGGTTATAAGGTTTATGATCCAAGATTCTCTTTTTTTTTTTTTTTGTTTCCACTACTCTTGCCACTATGGGATCCTTACCATTCAGTAGGATCCCTAGACAATTTAGTAATATGAATAATAACTCTAGTCATAAGATGGGCTAAACATTTCATCTATAATGCTAAGTTCAATTTGATTTTGTAGTGTTTGCTTTTATTTCTGTTGCATTAATATTTGTTTAGGTGTTTATATTGATTGTTTGCTGTTTTGTGCATGAAAAGAAATTATTAAACCAAACCACAAGCCCAAATATCAGAAGTCAAATTCAGGATGTATTTTTAGTTCCTTCCTACATGCTGGTGACATTTGTTATTGTTAGTATATTTATATGTTTGGTTCTGAAACAGCACAGTGGATTAAGAAATAACTTGTGTACTTTGTTTGCTCTCATTCCTTCTCTTGGGTCTTAGAAACTGACCGTATGCTAAATATATTTCAGTGTGAACTGAAATAGATTCATTTATGCCAATGTTGATTGGTCTGATATATATATCAGTGAGAGCTTTGGAAGTAAACATGAAAGTATCCCCTTAATTTTTGTGCTTTTAAAATTGTATGTAGGAGAGTCAAGGTAAGAACCAATGGAATAATAGGCTTTTGTCACCTTTACTGAACTGGCTAGAGCTTACTCATGCCCTTTTTCATTCTCAAGTTAACATGTTGCATTAATATTCTGTGGAGAGACAAAAGTATACACCATTGCAGACAGTTATGTATCTAATGGGAAGGGATGAAATCTGTTGAGGAATCTAGAGGAAACCTCTAGAAGATGAGGAGGATCATAGAAACATAGAATGGTTTGGGTTGGAAGGAACTACGGATCATTTAGTTCCAAGCCCCTTGCCATGGGCAGAGACACCTTCCACTAGATGCGACCAAAGTACTGGTTGGCTTGACATCAAGGTGTTCCAGCCTTAGCTTTATCTGCTGATGAGGTTGACTGGAGAACTTGTTCTTATCTTCCTGGCCTGCCCCTTCAGGATTCATTTAAAAGACATACATTATTCCATCATGACTTCATGCTGGATAGATATCAGTTTCAGAACATGCTGTTCCTTTCTGACAAGATGCATCTTTTCAATGCAGGTGTTCTGCTCTACTGCCTCTATAGTAAACCAGTCTAGATTTTCTAAGTGCAGTGTTTAGTTGATTTTGATCTCCCATGAAAGTCTCCCTTGAAGCCTTTTTCTTTCGATAAAGACATACATGTGAGTTTAAAAAAAAAAAAAAAAAGTTGCTGATTTGAGTCTCCATGTTTTATTTCTGTGGTACCTGTAGTTTGCCTTGCTGACCTAGAAAACCACAAGGTAGCTTTTCTTTTCTGTAGCAAGAAGTAAGATCTATAGACAACAATTTGGAGTTCTTGGCACTGAAAGTAAGTTTACAGTCTCTGCAAGTATTTCTGGCTGTTATTGCTGTCTGAGAGAATGGTGACCCCTATGACAGTGGACATATGGAGTACTCAGAAAGTAGTATGAACTAATTCTATGTAATATGCATTTTCCTACCAACATTATCACTATTTTGCTTAAGTCTATTTTATCCAGTTTTACTTTGCTTTATATTTTATCTTACAGTTGCAGAAGTACAGGGCCATATTGTTGTCTGTGCTTAAAAGGCAGTTGTAAATGAGTTTTCTAAGCATGCTGTTAGTACAAGGCACAACAATATTCATTAATCTCTTCATTTATGCAATTTCTTCCCCAGCAACTTCTCTAACAGTGGTGCCAACTTAATTTCTTTGTTTCCAACTGATTTCCTCCCTGTCTCTGTCTTATACATAGAATGCTCTTCTACTCTATTCATTCAGATCTCTAAAAATAAAACAACCTTGCATATGTATAAAAAATGAAAACTAAATTATCCACACATCTGCTTTTTCATCAAATTTTGTCTTTTATATATCACATTTTTTAATTTTAAGCTCTCAGAAGCAAAAAAAATTATTTTGTTATTGCTCAGAAGTCAGCACTTCATTCTCAAACAATAAATAATAGAGAAAAAAGCTTATAGAAGGAGTGAA
Organism: Anseranas semipalmata; assembly: GCA_013399115.1. NCBI lineage: Eukaryota > Metazoa > Chordata > Aves > Anseriformes > Anseranatidae > Anseranas > Anseranas semipalmata. The sequence continues at coordinate 732,925 of VXAA01005193.1, forward strand.
GCCCTTCCAAAAGCAGTAGATCCTAATACAAACATATTAAAAAATAGAAATCCCATTAAATTCCTAAAAGTAGAACTGCACAAAAGATCACTCTGCCAGAGTAAGAAATACCCAGGATTATAATTTTTCCTGGCTTTCCTCTGTTGTTGTAGCTAGCTCATCTGAGTTGCTTCTTATCTCTGAGGAATCAGCATTAATTTTTATCTGCTGAACTGAACAAACTCTTCAATATGCAGACTACGTATCAGAACAACTAAATGAAGTTTTATCTTGAGACATTTTTAATCATAATAGGAAAATGAACCTGTTTATATTCTGTTATTGCATTTAATATTTTTGCATCTTGAGATCTTCAGATAACCACTATTGCGTGGTATATAACATGAATGATAGAACTTCAAGTATATCTATCTGGAAAGAATAGGAACAGCTGGCGATTCATAAGGCAATAGATTGATATGTCATGTTAATTAATCATTTTAATTTCAGTTACAGGATGTGCAAGGTGTATGACTGTTTACTGCACAGCAGTAGGGCTAAAGAATGATTTGTGAAATCATTTTGTCCATTTAACTGGGATGCTTTTATTAACAAAAAGTAGCTATGAGTAGCAACAGGTTTTCCTGTTGTCTTAGTCTGATGTCTGTCACTTGTTTATCATGTCACACACTCAGTGACCAAATAATAAAGAATTAAAACCTATATTTTATTACAGAAAGGCTCAAAGGATAGTTTAGTCTTACCTGGCAGACACACAAATTGCTTTGGGGAAACTTCCCAAAAAAGACAGAGCATCTTACTGAGTTCAGAGAAAAGTTGCTGCTCTAGAGTCTGCAAAATGTCTGTCTAGGGAAGGTGTAGGTTTCAAAGTGTGTACCAGAACAGTACATTGTGTTGTACCCGTGTTTTCTCATATTACTATATGTATGAGGATCTATTAATTTTATGCTACTCTGCTCTTATGTTTCTTCAGAATTCTTAACAATTTTCCTGACATTTCAGAATTTCCTAACATTATTGTATTTATGTACAATAATGGAACTACAGTATGCTACATAAGCAAACAAGTTTTCCAAATCTCCAAATGCTTTTCCTTTCTATATACAGTAATAATAATCCTCTGGAATTAATGCATGCATCATCAGATTACCATGTCAATATTGAAGTTAAGTATCTCTAGCATGCTTGAAGTTGCAGTAGACATTTTTCCAGGAAGCACAAATAGAAATTGCCTAGATCAGTGATCATTATTTTCAGCAGTTGTATTATTTAGCTAAATATTTGTTTGCATTGAAAGGAGACAAATCTTTTTTTCAAAGATGATTGGAATCTGTTTTCATGAGGATGCCTTTTTGATTCCAAAGTCAGGTGTGCTGATGTATGCATTCCTTACAATTCTCTTGTTTCTGAGACTTGTCAAAAAAAATTAGGTAAAACACTTTTTATTCTGGTAATCTGTATATAGACAAGACAAACTAAGTTCCCAGAGTTGTTCAGATTTGCTGCCAGTTTCCTTCCCATATCGTTCAAGTAGGGTGATTTTTTTGACTGAAGACATAGTATTAGTTTCACACACTAACCTTTTTCAGCTGTACATAGTAACATTGCTTTTGTAGGTGTTTCTGACCTAGACAGACCATACTCGATAAAAGGTTAATCTGAGTACCAGGAAGAAATAATCTACGAGGAAAACTTAGATATGTAAATAGAGATACAGAGATAAAAGGAATCTTTTTTATTTATTTATTTTGTTGTCGTTGTTGTTGTTTTGTTTTTAATTACAGCTACTGCTGGTGATGCCTGTAGTTTTCTTTGCGAGCTTTGGGCTTCTCCCGGAACTTACTTGGTATGTGCTTGCCAGCAATTAGAGCCTTTTGTCCTTCAAAAGGCAGTATCCTTTGTCTTAATATTCTTTCATGAAATTTCTAAAAGAATTTGAACTTTGCCATGTGTTTCATGCATGTGTGGCCTTTCTTAATCTTTTTTATCTATATGTTTTTAAGACTGAAATGGCTAGAATAGATATTTGAAAGTTTTGTTATCAGACCCCCAACACACTTGTGTATATACTCTGTATTTCATCATTACAATGTTTCCATTAAGTCATAACCAAAGCCCCTAAAAACAGTGGTAAATATACACAGCTCAGGTGTCATAGTGGCCATAATCTTTAGTTGGTTTTGAATTAAGTGATTCAAAATTTGTCTCTTTTGCGAGACTGACAAGTTCTGTAGTTTGCACCAGAAATTTTCAAACTACATATCTCAGATATGCAGTAGAGTGTAATGCTATGAATGATCAAAGATACCAGTGCTGAATAAAATCACAGCACATTCAAATATTTTCACCAATTTCTCTCATTGACGCATACAAGAAAGTAACATAGAATTCTGTACAGAGCTTTTACAAAGCATTTTGTACAAATAGTGTTCTGGTTATGTTTTCTAGCCAGTCATTCCTTTAGTCAGTACTAAAAAGGACTGATTTCCTACCTCAGTCATTTACTGGTTGAGAGAAAATGACAATTGAATAGAAATAAACAATTGAAGAAAGAGAAAAGTTAATTGTCTCTATCTAACAGCTTTACCTTTGTAACAGGCTGTTCACATATGTATTCCACTTTTATCCAATTTTCCCCTTAGCTTCAGATTTCTTTATACCTCATGAAGTCTATAATGGAGAAGAAGTAAGAGTTGTATATTTCCTTTACACTGTGAATAAATGGCAGAAGTGTACTTATGAACTGAAGGGTCTCAATTCTCTGACTTTAGATGCAGAAATGCATACCCAGCCCCAGTGGATTGCTCACACGGCAATATACCTGGAAAATATAAACTTCCATACAGGTATGTGTTTTTTAATTATTAAGGTTTTAGTATTGATAGAGTTGTGCAACTGCTCTTCTCTTAGTAGCTGTCTTAAATGTATATTCTCCTCTTCAATGTGTGATCAGTGTTGTGGACATTTTAGTTGTCAGCCATGACACTTTTGGACTGCAGCAGCTCTTATGGCTTCTATTTTTGAGAGTTGAGGGCAATAGGAGCAAACCTGTCCTCTTGTCAGTTCTTTCCCCCACAATATAGGTTAAGAGATGGAACAACTACCAGTGCTTTTCCCCAAATATATAGTTCCCAAATTCATAGTTACTTTTTT
>VXAA01005193.1:739116-826300 GCA_013399115.1 Anseranas semipalmata
GGGGGGAGTTGCTTTTTTTTTTTCCTGGAATGAAAAAACACATCTTAACAGATGAACTCAGCAAACAGCATTGGGTCCTGTGAAGGAATCCTAAGTGAATGTTCTGTTCCAAAAGTGGAAAATTACCTAAGTCTGTTTATTTGTGACAGCTGTCTCTGTTTCAAATAAATTGTAAGGGTGGAGTTAAGGCTATTTAATTGATGCTTTATTTTGGATTGAGTAGAATCTTTTTCCATATTTGTACTCCATCCTAGAATAGGGTTTTTCTCGTAAAGTTGAATGGACACTGCAAAACTGGTAATAGTGGAAAAAAAGGCTAAGATATTACTTTAATCATTGAGACTGGTACATGAAGCTGAGTATACACTGGAAATTGGAAGAAAAGTTTATTTTTATATAGTGACTTTTCATAAATAAACCTGCAGACAAAACTAAGTGTAGAGTATAGAAAACAACCTACTCAGTGTGTTGAGTATGAAGAAAAAAAATTAACACAGATTTTTTTGAAGCAAAAAGATATTTTTTTCAAGAGAGACATATTGAAGCTTGCCTGTGCAGTTATAAGAAAGATCTTAACAATCTTGAAGGTCTTCAAAAACAGGCTGGGAAAGTTGCTGACTAATCAGGACAGTTGTTGAGAACAATGTTAGTGGCTTGTTCCTGCTCTGTAAGCAAAACAGCTCCTTGTAAGCTCCTGTCTTTCAAGAAAGGTCACCTAGGAGATTTATCTTGCTGTTAAACTCTTTTTGATGCCAGCCAGCCTGCAAGAAAATTTCACTGATGAAGACTTGTGTAGTACAGTCCCTAGTATAGTCCTGAAAAATAGGCAGGTAGTGAAAATTATAGTCTCTGCCCATGGTCATGGAAAGACAGCAGGCAACCAAAGAAATTGTATATAGCCAGATGAGTTTGATAGTTTGTCTATCTTGATCACACATTAACTGTACATAGTTCCACTTTAGGTTGTGTGAGTTAAGCTGAATGATGCAGCTGAGGAACTTGCTTACTCTGAATCTGCAGTGGTTTTTATGTTTACTGATACTCCTGACCACGACATTCTTGCCCTGAATTTCCTTGTGTACTGAACTTAATATATCTGAGAGAAGAGATGTAAGCAATTCTGACATTTCGTGTAGCTTGCTTTTGCTTCTCTGAACAAGAAATCCTAAGCTCTTAAATCATTATCTAGAGTTAGCGCCCCTCCATAGACTCATGGAGCTGCTTCTTTCCTTCAACTTCACAAATTTTGCTTCTTCAATGGTTTTAACATATGTACTCATCTAAATGTTCCAGCACTATCTCCTCCCTGTCTGCTTTCAGGTAAAACTTCAACTGATTGTGCAAAAGAAACAGAGAGATCTATAGCATGCATTTTATGGTTTAAGTCATTTTCACTTAAACATAAGACTTGGGATTTAATTTGAAAAGCTTTTCAAATATACTTGTTCTTCCTGTAATAGGAGCCAGAGCAATTGCCAGGAAGTATAAGTAGAATATGCAGAATCATTTTCTCAATGGGTAACTAATGACATATTAATAAAAGGTGATAATTGCATTTGTGAGATTATTTAAGGGAAGTGGAGTAGGCTTTGTATGATATCCATGTGTGTTCCTTTTCTTTTTCCCCTCAAAGCCTTAATACCTTATTGTTTTCACCAACCTTTGAAATTTGTCAGCGTCAAAGACCTGCAGCTAGAAGCAGGTCTTTTGTAAATCGCTTGGACTTCTGGTTGAATTATAAAATGTCACCAATTACTATTTCCCTTCTTTCATTTATATTTCTAAAAGAGATTTTAGTAGCCTAATGCCAAAAATGATTGAATATAAGGAGTACAAGTCCATGCTGCTGCTGCTGTGATGGAACAGTGTGCATTGGGAACATGCAGGACCTGCAAGAGCACCTGTAACAGAAAGGAATGATGCTGAAAGCATCGTTGATTCATAATTGATCACCTGACACGACAACATATCAATTTTTTCCTGAGGTTTCTTACAAGGTAAAAGAGGAGGGAAAGGGGTAGAAAAAGAGCTATTTAATTTCTGTTCATCTGGACTGAACACATTACACACTATCCTATCTGCTACTCTAGTACGGAAACCTTTCTTCAAAAGCAAACAGTATTTTGATTCTGAATACATGTTCTCAGATATTAGGAAATACTACCTTTGTGGTTGCTCATGTGAACTTTATTCTGTTTCTTTGAATCTCTGTATTACAATACAGTCGGTAATTACATGATCATGTTATTCTTATTTAAGAACTGTGCATCATTTAGTACATGACATTTTTACATGAGGGAAAAGATTAAAGTTTCATGAGGAACTTTTTCTGTAAGGTTTTATGTTTAATGCAACATTTAAAATAAAGCAAAGGAGGGGCAATAAACTAAGTGGAATATTACTCTTGTTTGAAATACCAGTCCTAAAGGAAGAGGCAGTATGGGGAAAATAACTGTAATACTTTTATAGGAAAAATAATCGCAGTTGAGTTGGAAGGTTTACTGCTTTCCAGAAGGAAAATAGTCTAGAGATGTGGTGATCTGAGCTGGTGAGGACATGATTCTGCATAATTTATTTGCTACTTTTTCAGTATTAGAGCTATACAGAATATTTTCAAAGAGTAGTGTGAAAATACAGGAAGAGGAAGATGTAGGGTTGGGGAAACCTGTTGGGTTCACAGAAAAGTTTAGAGACAAGAAAAGGAAATACTAAGAATTAAGATAAAAGAAACAGCAGTCACTGAGCATTTAAAGAAAAAGCTGTGATTTGGGATAATTTATTACTGTGAAAATTTGCAAGTAATCAGACATTAGATAAAATAAATATTAAGAGCTTAAATTTTTAATGAATCTAAATATTAAATGCTGGTAGTTTGAAATCGTAGAAATTTACTGAAAAAATTAAGTGTGGTCACATAAACTGCAACACTTCTGTGTTAGTTATTAACAACTGTGTTCAGTGAAATACTTGCAGCAGCATAGTCAGGTTTTTTTTCCAATGATACATAGCTTCAAATCATAGAAGACTGATGCTGCAACTGTTAAGGCTGGAGAATTCTCAGAAGGTAGGTGTGGTCACTGGGTAAGACCAGTGAGTGTTGGTGTCTAGCACTTTAATTTTTAAGGTCAGTTGTTGATTTTAGTGGTGATGAATATAGAAATGGATAGTGAATAAGTGAAGAAGAAGTGAATATAGAAGCAAAGCAGTGGATAAGTGGTCATGATTCCCAATATTTACTTACTTGATCGTATTGGACCCACTAGTAACAATGAAAGTGAAATGCCTGTGAAGGTTGAAGAATTGACGCATACATTTTTTTTCTTTCTGTTATACAGCTCAGAATGTGGATAATATCCACTATCATACACAGGTATTAAAACTTCTGATACATCAATGGGTGAAATCATGGCTTTATTAATAGCAAGAGGAATATGTTGAGTGAAGTTAGGTTTTCATGTAAGTTTTTTCTCTGGATGTCTTTGCAGCTGCTTTTCTGGGAGAAGAATAGGGATTTTTCTGTTCCATATCTCACTGAAAGTGTCAAAGGTACTTGCAAGGTTGCTTCTGAAGTGAAATGAAGAGAAACCTTTCCAGATAAATACCTCTAAGTAAAAAATAATATAATTTACTTTTCTTTGCTAATAATCTTGTAATCAAAGGTAATACATAAGATTAGACCCTTTATGCTTGTATGGGAGCTAAACTGCTGAACAAATACAGCTTTTCTGCCAGCCTGTATATATAGGACTGTTCCAGCAGTGATTTTCAGCTGTGTGGAGAGATGCTTTTCTAACTCTAAGTTTGAGAATGGGAATGCTTCATGCATCAGATTAATATGAGAAGAAAGCTTTTTTATTCTTCTTATTTTAGTTTTCTTGAATTCCTGTTAATGTGTCATTCTTGAGATTAAGTGTTATGATATTAAGCTTTGGTTTTATAATTCCCCTGATTTTTGTATCCATAACATAATGAATAGCTGTCCTCTGAGCAAATGTCACTTTCATCAATGGTATTTAGACTGCAACAGCTTTGTTTTTCAGTCTTGGAGGATGTAAAGCATCTGTAGTGGCCACATAACAGGAGACAGTTTGTTCTGTCTGTATCCGAGTTGATCCTCTTCCATCTGAGACACTAATAAATGTGAAAATTTAATGAAGTGTAGAAAGAACAGCAGTACTATAAACATCATTATCTACCTGTACCTGATACATCTTCTCCGTTCTTGTTACAAAACTGTTCAGGTTTTTTCCAAAGGCAACTAGAAATTTCCAGTGAGTTGAAGAAAAGTCAAAAAAGTAGCATGTTGATTCCAACAGTCTGGAATTTAGACAAAAGCTCTCGTAAATACAACCATGTGGTAGTGCCAAAATATTTCTGACCTCTTCAAGCTTATTGTCTTGAAAGTCACTGATACTCTGTTTTTTTTGTTTGTTTTTGTTTTTGTTTTTTTTGTTTTGTTTTACAAAATCTTTCACAGGGCTGCATAATGAATACCTGTCCAATAGGACTTTACCTGATGGAGCAGAGATCAATTATATCTTCTGACTACTGTTACCAGAGTCATACCGAAAGGAGCTATTTTGGGAGGCTTTTAGTGCTCTTTGTGTGAAAGGAGATTAATAAGTCACATATATGCCTAAAGTTACATTTATTCAAATCAACAATTAAGAGATACATAGATGAGAGTTTTTCAAGATTAAGAAGTTATCTGAAAGTAAGATAATGTGTAATTTTTTTCAGAGCTCTTTTTCTATGGGGTTACCAGGTCATGTTGTCAGATTGAACATAAAAGATAACATTTGGCCATGTTTTTTCTATAAAGTTCACATAAGATGAATATCACCAAGAAGAGAAAGCTAAAATGATGGAGCTGAGACAGACATGTTATATGGGATGTGAATGGGAAGGAACATGTACCTGATAATGCAGTTTGAAGTATAGAAGGCAAGATGATGGATGATGGAGATCCATCTACACGTCAAATTGTGTGTACTTTGTGAAGCTATGAGAGTAAGCACTGACTGAATAACGCTTTGTTTTTATCCCCCTTATTTCCAAAGCAAATTTTGACTGAGCAGTTGATTGAATGTTACTTAGTTTGAGTGTCTCATTGATAAACAAATCCTTCCAGGTGGCTAAGAGTTGCTTGCTCAGAACAGTCAACCAATAGCATTATCTTAACAAGATTAGATTGGATACAGTGCTTTACTAACATTAATGGGAAATTAGATATTGGAAAGCGAAGATCTTTTGAAACTTCTACTTCCTACTGCATAGAGTAATGGAAGCCAGAAAAACAAGCGTTCTCCTAATTCAGTCTTCAGATCATATATTAAAACAAAACAACAAAAAGATCATTCATTGCCTTTTTTTTTTTTTCAGTACAGTAAATTCCTAGCAGAGGAAAAAGAGGAGAAATCTAGAAATGAGTTTCTTCAAAGATTTGATCATAAAGAATATGGAGAGGAAAGACCCCCTAAGATCCTGAAGGGCTGTCAGTTTGGGTAGGTTACATGCTGTTTTATTTAGCTATGTCTAGACATTAGTAAAGTTAAAACGACACAGTTCTACACAATAAACTGCTGGACTGACATACTTCTGTTGAGTTAGCACAAAGCTTGTCCACTGTTTCATTTACGAAGAAGGACAAAATATGTTTAGGAGATAGACAGCAAAGACTTAGATGTAGCTATATAGTTCCTCAAAATCTACAAAGAAAACAGAAGAGAATTCATGGTGCACTTGATTTATTGATTTTAATCTACAGTGAATTGACAGAATACTTTTGTCCTACAGCGCACCTATTAAAGAAAATATAATTGAAGAGTAAATGAAATAGAGGAGTAAATGAAACAGATGATCAAAATCCTTTCTTCTGGTGTTTCTTCTTGGCAGATGTACTAAATGATTATTCTTTTCTTCAGGTGATTCTCACACTGTAAAAACTGACCTGCTTTTTCTTTACTACATAAGCTAGGCTAGTTGCCCATGCACTAGCAGAAGTAAAATAGATGTCCTCTCTGAAACACTGGAATTTGTCAGGGCTGTTTTTCTAGCACTTCATCTGTGTGTGCCATAGACATTTGAATTGGCACAGTTTTTGTGATTTCACACTTCTCCTTTCTCCATATCAAATATAATTGATATGGGAAATGAGCAGGCATAATAAGAATTAATACTGAGGCTTTATTAATCTTTAAAGTGATGTGATCCAGGATTTTTTTTAACTAGGGCAACTATAGGTTCTCTAATTGTAGGCATTGCAGGCTAATTAGAATCACACCAATAATTCTGCAGAGGGCAGTGGTTCTAATAATGAAAATCATGGGAGTGGAACATTTCTAAACAATGCCATTGAGGTTCTTCTAGCAGGACCCATTTTATGATATGGAAAGAGGACAAAAATAGATGTTAGATTAGACTTAGGGAAGTCCAAAGCTGGGACATAAATAGCATATGCACCCCCGTGGAGATACTGGGGACAGAGTCCTCTCTCCATCTCCCTCCCTCTCAGTGATATTTTACTATTTTCAGATACTGATATAATTATTTAATAAAGAAGCAGCTGTGGAAATAAAAAATAACATTGCCCTGAATATATTCTCTGGAGTTTCAACTGAGGGAGCTAGCTTCTTTTTCTATCCAATTCAACCCTGTTTCTTATTCATTATGACTTTGGAATTTGTAGGTGAATGAACACAGGCATAATAACTTAAAGGAGTTGGTTCATTTAAATTTCTAAATGAGATTGTGTCTGTTGTTTGCTGTCCTCTAAAGATCAAACAAATCTAATAACATGAGTCTGAGTGATGTCAAAATATTACTCTTGCATTGTTGAAGCTGGCTATTCTTTAAAAAATATTCAAGGAAAAATAATTAGCCCATGTCTAGGGACTACCACACAAATGTCCTTCAGTGAAAAATTACTTACACGTTCAATACGTCTTGAAAGGCTTTATTAAAACATAATACAAAAGTTTCTCAGAGCACTGACACATGCCAGAGGGCAGATTAATGACAGCTGGACAGCCAAGCCACCTGCCTTATTTCTGTACTGAGAATATGCTGGAGTTTTAAGAAATTGCTGGATGAGTCAGTAATTTTTCATAGCCAGAGGTACAGAGTCTTAGAATTTCTTTGACTTCCTGTTCAATATAAAGGGCAACAAGAGAAAAGCAGTCTTAGCTGCAGGGACATTTGTACCACTTCTGTCTATAATGTCAATATAGCTGTCACATTTGTCACCTGATGTGGTAATTATGTGTATCTCAAAGAGGAGGTGCTTGGTTTGCTGTAGAGTATTGTGGATTCATATTCATGGCTGTTTAGAGTCAGATTATTATGGAAAATGACAATTAATTAAAAATTAACAAATAACAAATCATGATCAAAACTGATACATCTCACTATTTTTCTGAGCTCTTAAATAGTTAATATAGCCACACTTGTTTGAAGAGGTACACTAATAAAACATTTCCTCTGCTGTGTTTGGTTGTATCGTACTCAATTTCAAACAAAGAAAAGACAACTAAATAGCCTGCAGGTTTCAGTGATGCTTATTTTTAAACTTCAGATGTGTCCCAGGTACAATGCTATGAAAATACTAATTTTTCCCTCAGAGAAGCACTGTGTTCCTTTCTTGCATTTGCTCAGCTGTTAGCTCTGTTGTTGATGGAAGGGTCCTTTTATTTCTCTGCTAATTATTGACTGATGCTAGCTGGTCACAATCCATAGTAAAGAAAGATTCCTGTGGAGCTTCTTGTCAGACTATCAAAATCAGCTATCATCATTTGTGATACAAGCTGCAGGCTGGCTCAGTATCATCAGATGGCTGTCATATTAAAAGTTTTGTTTGATGCAGCACCTGAATTTTAGGTGACTTTTCTTCCAACTTTTTCTACCTAAAAGCTTATCACTTGTAGCTGATCTTGGAAATGTTTTGACAAACTAGCAGATAAATTCTGTCAACTACTTCTGAGTGTTTATAGGGTTGTTACTGTAAAAGAAATGGCAGTAGCTATCCAGGCCTCATCTAACTAATGTAGTGATTATCAGGTGATAGAGGTGAACACGCTTTTAAGAAGAAATATTTGGGGAGATACAGCTGATGAAACCTCTCTGTTATATAGTTAAAGGGACTCCTTGGAATATGTGTCCTGGTTTCAGCTGGGATAGAGTTAATTTTCTTCTTAGTAGCTGGTACGGTGCTGTGTTTTGAATTCAGGATGAGAACAATGCTGATAACACACCAATGTTTTAGTGGTTGCAGAGCAGTGCTTACACAGAGCCAAGGACTTTTCAGCTTCTCGTGCTGCCCTGCCAGCGAGGAGGCTGGGGGTACACAAGGAGCTGGGAGGGGACAGAACCAAGACAGCTGACCCAAACTGGCCAAAGGGATATTCCATACCGTATGACGTCATGCTGAACAATTAATATGGGGTGGCTAGCCGGGGGCGGGGGGTACCGCTGCTCGGGGACAGGCTGGGCATCGGTCAGCGGGTGGTGAGCAATTGCATTGTGCATCACTTGTTTTGTACATATTATTATTATTATTATCTCCCTTCTTTTTCTGTCCTATTAAACTGTCTTTATCTCAACCCACGAGTTTTTTTCCAATTCTCTCCCTCATCCCACTGGGGGAGGGGGAGAGCGAGCGAACGGCTGTGTGGTGCTCAAGCCGCCTGCTGGGTCAAACCACAACAATATGTTATGGCAGATTAAAGTAGTGAGAATGACAAATAAGAAATATTTACCTCTAATCCACTGACTAGCATTCTGGCCCTCATTTCTTCTGACTTACAGATGTTACTATGATGGCTTCTTGAATATTCTATATCTGAGGAGGGTCATAACCTGTGTCCTACTACAAATATAATTTTACTGCAAAAAATGTAGTTGGAACAAAGTGCTGTCCTAGACAGCTGTCTCAGTAGAGGAAAGGTAGACTAGCCTCCCTTCTCAATTCAAAGTGCAGTTCCCCTTTGCATCTGCATTATTGGCATATTCCCATACCTTTATTTTAGAGCGGGAAGTTGACACTGTCAGCAATTTCCTCATACTCAAGACTTGCAGATCATTTGCTGGAGCTATTAGTTTGCTGGCATTTTTGAATGGCCTTGCTTTTCCACTGGGGTTCCATTTTTGTGTGAATCCGCTCCATGAAGTTTCCTGCATGATTCTTGTCAGCCACCTTTTTATTTTACTACTGCTACTTTTTTTTTTTTTTTAAGAATTAAAGAAGATCCAGATGCCCACAGTTGTTGAAAAAGTTTTGATGGATTGCTAAAGGTTTGATTGGATTCTTTGCTGAAGACATTTCAGTTGCCAGTAATATGATCAATAACAGAAGTTGCTATCCCTTTGTAATTCAGTTCTACAGTGTGAAATCAGGGTATGGATCCCTAGAAAAAGAGGGAGATTCCATCTGGAAAGAGATTCAACCTCATGCAGCCTTAGATACAGACTTTTGGCCAACCTGAGCTTGAAAGCATTTAAACTCAAGTAGGTGGTCATTGCCCAGGGGCTGGAGTAGAGTGTGCCTAAGGTTTAGACTTCTAATTTAAGGACTATTTGGGTATACCCCCAGCTACAACTTTCAAAAAAAGAACTGGCTTCCTCATCCCAACTCCCTCAATAGGATGGTATCTTCCATTGTGTTTGGTAGCAGGGAACTCATGACAGGTTTCCTCCCAGGGCTACAGGTGTCTGGCTCCTGAATCTGGAGGATCTTCTACTTCCTTCTCAGGATTGTCTGTGATTGGGTGCAACTGGGCTTTTTCCACACTTTGTAATTCTACTGAATTCATAGCTTGATGGGGAGCAGCTGAGGCTGAATATAGTGTAGGGAATTCAAACTGAATTATAGCACATTAAATCTCACAATAGGGAGGAGCAAAAATCTTCCATTTTGCAGGCCAAATTAGTCATGCCAGAACAATTAATATGGCTTGCTCCAACCACTCTCCTTCTCAGTGGCCCCTCAGAAGACAAGAGTCAGAGGGCTATAGGCAGAATAACTTGTGCTGGCAGTATATTCCCTGCTCCTCAGTAACCTTGCTCTCTATCCTCCTCCCATCCCCATCACACAGCTGATGGGTGACATGACAGCCACCCTACAACTGTAGTTGAGGCGATGGGTGCAGATTCGGCTATGTGACAAGACCACTTGGTTGTCAAACCATATCATAGGGACACTCTCAGTGCACCACTACATGTTTGGTTGTTATATGATCAACACAGCATATTCTCCATCATATTATCAATGTGGAATATGCTGATATTTTTAGAGTAACTGTGGTGTAACTTTCCCTTTGTAAGGGGGTGGATGGGGACATCCAGGCCCCACTGCTTCCATCAAAGCCTATGTGACCTGCTTGCTCCAAAAGTAACTCATCCTATTGTAGAATATAAGGTCTGCAGAAACTGTTTTCTTCTTGTATTTACTAGGAGATCTGAAGAAAGTGGCTTAGGGGAAGCAAATTTATTACTGCATCTAGTTCAGTTCTTGCCTACAGAGCTGGTCTCAGGTCAATGCATACACAAATTAAAATTCCCAAATGTGACAGATGGTATTTGTTTTGGGTGAGTGTTCTCAGTTGCGTGCTGTGTCCCTTCGAGATGTAGTCATAAAAGGAGAGCCCTTGGAAATGACAGCAGGGGGGTGGGTGCATCTCTGGGGAGCTGCAGGGCCTGTTTCGGGGAGCTGGTTCTAGGGGTCTAAGGTATGGCAGGAGGAGAGTCCCAGTGTGGGCCTGGGAGGCTGCAGCCTAGAGGGATGCGAGACTGCTCAGAGGAGCAGGCAGCAGGTCTCTGAGATAACAGAATGATCTTCCTTGGGATCAGAGGAGACTGGCAAAGTTCAGCACAGTTCAGAAAGTTACTGAGTTATCCAAAGCTATGCCTACGAGCAAGGATCTGTCTCTAGGGACACTATGGGCAGAGGGGAGAGATGTTTGTGAGACTGTTTTATTTTCTATTTGTCTGATGTAGTCAGTTTGAATTTTTTACACTTTGAAAGCTGGGTTACTTACATTTTTTGATAAAACCTGTCCCTTCTTCAGTTTAAAAGTCTTTTGTCTCTTAGATTATCTTGCTGTAGAATAAGGTCTAGGCAGATGCAGGTCAAAGCTCTAACCAATACCAGCTTCCTGGAAATCAATCATTTTTGGTTATTTATTATCTTTATAGTTCCTGTCTGTAAAGTACACCCTCAGCTGACCTTTGGTGTGGCTTGCCGGTGGTTTTGGCATGATGGTAGAACTGACAATAACTTCCTTAAAGTGAAACCTTTGCTCTGCAGCTTCTGCTGTCTTAGTGCTTCCTTCTATACCAACACTGCATCTCATTTCAATAGCCTCTACAGAAAATGTGTAATTTTTCTTTTCTGGCCTCTATATTTTTCTTTGCTACTCTTCTACTTACGTGCTTAACTCTGTAAAACATTTGAGGACTCAGCTTGTTTGAAACATGCGGTTCTTTTCTTTATGGTGCAAATAGGAAGAGACCTAAGGAACACAGTTGAGTTTTTTAGATCATAACTTTATTTAGGGCTGTAGGCAATGTCAGATAGTTGCTTGTTATGCAGCAGTGCATCTTATCAGCAGGTGCCCTTGCCTTGTTCAGCAAACAATAGTTCTATTCTTTTGCTGGCAGGTGGTCTCGGAACTACAAGTGTTCAGCGCATCTGGCCCTAGTGCTTGGGGACGGCATCAGCATAAAGACTGCCATTTCTAATTACTAACAAATCAGAAAGTGCAGCAGGAGAATCCTTCCTGCCCCAGCTTCTTTCAAGTCATGTGCTATTCCTGAGCTGTAGCAATGTGTAGTGAGCCAGTAGTGTTTGCTGTTTTCTGCAAAGCTCCCTTCATAGGACCTTTCAAAAAAGGTTTTCCCTCACCTTTATTTGCTGGGCTTTTCTCATCTAAAGAAAATATGGCAGGAAGATAAAGAATTAAAACTATAAAACACTCAGAATAAGGAAACAAAAGACAGTGAGTAAATCATCAATGTTGCTTATTGATTCAGAGAGGTGGGACAAGATGAAGAGGGTATTTCATAGTCATTGTCAGTCTTAAGGTTGACAAGCCTTAAGCCAAGGGTATAAAAGGCACATACAAACATTAGACCGTGATCTCCTATCTAAGAAGGACCTGGAAGATGTTATAAAGACTTGACAACTGCTGTCCTTGTCCATCACGACCAGACTACTTGGTGCTTGTGAATATGTGGATATGAAAGAATGAGTGTAAAAGAATGAATGAGTTAAATCTATGAGAAAATGACTGTAAGTGAGTGAAATGAGTTTTGACTGAAATAAAATTCCATTCCCTTCCTTTTTGGTTTCTCACTGAGTTTATTCACACTAGTTGTCCAATACCAGCACCAAAAGTTAAATTCAGAAGCACAAAAACATGTTTATACTGTATTAGTAATTGATATTATGACATTTAGGGGAGGCAGGAGAAGATGCTCATAATGTTTGAATATTTGGTACTTGTAATACAAAGCTTAATAATGAAGAAGGGGGAGGACATCATTATTAGTCCTTTCCTGACATGTCAGTAGGTAGTTAAGGAGGTCCTGTCACAATTCATTCAACATTAAAAATATATATCCTGTTGAGAGGTGGCTGCTTCTATTAACAGCAATTACAGTCAAGGAAGTTCATTTTTGAGAAGCAATGCTATATTTCCAAAAGTGCAGTGCTTACAGTTAAACGCATTGTTTTTGTAGCATTTGATTCTCATTGTTTGCTATGTTTCTCGGCTTCAACATAGTATTAGACTGTAGTGTGGAATCCACAGTTCTCAGTTTGCTTTTGGGTCAAATACTGGTATAAATTAGATCTGTTCAGCCATAGCCTTAGATTGTTCTTCCTGCTAAGCATTTACTGAGGCTCTAAGCATGTGTTATTTGTGTGCATACCCACATTCACAAACCGAAGCAAGAAAAAGACAGAAATGGGATCTTGGAGTGGAAAACACAAACATCTAGATCCCTGTCATAGTCTGATGAATTTCCCTTAAGCACAGTGGGAAGGACACTGTTGTGGTGCTCAGCACTGGGTTTATGAAATGCTATGTGCTCTTTGCAGTGTCACAGACCCCTCTGTGCCAATGGGAATTTTGCCTGCTATGAGCCATTAATACTGAGGTCACCATCTGCTTGTTTCTGCTTCTCAATGAAGGCAAGGACTGTCTTTTTTCACATTAAGTGGATCTGCAGCCAATGTTTCCTTCCCTTTCCCTTTCCCTTTCCCTTTCCCTTTCCCTTTCCCTTTCCCTTTAAATATCTTTATTAAAGGAAGAGAAAGAGCCTGTATCACATAAATAATTTGATAATAATTATCCTAGAATCTTTGTGCCCATTAGTGGTCCAGGAAAAGCTGTCAGGCTGCGTAGTCCTGAAACCAGTAGTGTTTGTACAGTAGATTCTGTTGCATTTGGAAAGGTGACAGCCCAAACTCTTCCGATGTATTACAGCTCTGCAAATGTGCTCATGTATTTTTCCACAGGACAGTATTGCCCTCAAAATATTATTCACTGGCACTCATGTAATATCTTCTGTAACACAAGGGGCATAATGCTGCTGTCTGATATAATGTGTCTGTGTCTTCTCTGTATATTCATTTGCACTCCCTTTGCATAGATTTAAAACATAACCATTTTTATTTTATAAAAGTTGCATCTTGTTTGTGCAGGAGCACTAACTATAAAAGGTGCAGAGCAATTGACAATGGGTTTGTCTAAGTCAAAACATCAGTGACTGTCATCAGCTCAGAGAGACATATACAGATCAATTCAATACAGGACCACCCATTCTTCAAATGGATATTAATATGGAGTGCTTGCAAAGTGAAATGCTGGACAGTCCTGACACTTGTTCCAAGAAGGCATTAGCAAAATTGTACCTCACAGCACAAAACAAAACCAGTATTTTTAACTAGAGTACAGGAGAGCTTCATTTGTATTGCCAGTTGCAAAAATCCAAGAGTCATCAAAATATCAAAGTTTCTATGTGCTCCATCAACCATTTGAATCTTTTCAGATTTGTCTGCTATTTATAATACATCTTAGTCATTAGATTGTGGAGGCTGTGTTCTAATGCCTTTTAAAGTTGGAGAGTCAATGGAAATATCACAATTAACATGACAGCACTTATTTTAAAACTAGCCTTCTGTCAACAAAAAGCCCCTCAGAGCTGCTAGTTTTGCTTGTTGGCTGTCATGCCTCTCGTCCCAGGGGGAACCATCCCTGGCTGATTGTGCTGTGCTGTGACACTGACAGCTTTTTGCTGCAGGGAGTCTTCACATATTTTCCCCAGGTAGAGAGACAGCAACATGATGTCATTTAAGCTGTTTTGGGGAACAGACACAGTAAGAAAGGCAAAACAAGAAATGCAAACACACAAAAGTGGAACTGTATGGCTCACAGTACTAACAAGTAGCTGTGAGATGCCTGTGTTCTATTCCTGGCTCTGTCGTCTTATGCTATTGTGAACTACTAAATTAACCTTGTCCAGTGACTGCAGTACCATTTATAAAATGGCAATGATAATGTTTAGCACCACAAAGGGGCAGTGTAATTCTTTGCTAATTAATATTTATAAAGTGTCAGATTCTCCATTGCTCTGCACCTTTGCAGTCATTTACATCTGTGCAAAATGAGGACAAAGTGGCTGAAAAATGCTGCGCACTCTCTGCCAGTGCAAAGGGCTGTACGAGGATTACAGCAGTGAAGAGTCTGTCTCAAATAATTTTCAAGATACTTTTGCCTGTAGGCATAGATCTATTAATTCAAGAGTGGAAGCATGTGTAAGAGATATTTCCAAATGTCCCCTTCTCAGACTATGGCACACAAAACAGTTAGTCTGGTTTAGTTAAGGTACAAACTTGCAGGACACCAGCTGCTTCACAGCAAGCTACTTGTGTGCGTGTTCTTACATCCTAAGGTAGCTTAAAAAGGATTAAACCATATTTTATTTACTGTAGAAGTGTAAAAATTCATACTCTAGCATAACTTTGCAATAACTCCTTGATACCTTATCAGATATTTTGATAAGTTTAGTTATCACATATACATATAATTCTCTTGTTGCAATATTGTAGCAAGAGTTTTAGGGATGATAAAGGAACACAGGAGTTCAATGATCCATAAGAAGTCAAAACTTTTGGGTTTTGATTCTTTACCAGGTTTCTTTTTTTTATAAAAGAAGCCTTTGGAAGTGAGGATACCAGGAATATTTACCTTCTGGAAATCCTCTAGGTGTTCCTGACAAGTTAATACAATCAAAACTTGGTCATGATTCTCTGTTAGGCAGCCTAGAAGACAGCAAGACAAGCTGCCATCTTAATTAATTGATGAAAATGAACAAAGAAAACAGAAACAGAAGAATCAAGTTACTACAGTGAGGTGTTTTCTTTGTCATTTGGTGAGAAGATCTTGGCAGACCCTTTTTGGCAGGCTGACTCTAATGGCCTGTTTGTCATGCCTAGCCTAGCATTTCTTGCAGCTAAACATAAAAATTCTTCTGAAATCTTACCACATGACATATTCTAGGCCATAAGGGAATGAATAAGGAATGTCAGTAGTTTTGGAATTGGGAAAAGAAAGTTTGTTATTTACTAGCTTATGTAGCTAATGTTCTCATAAGCCGAAGAGAGTAGGTGATTGCAGTTTTATTCCTATTCAGTTCAGATCTCATTTGCAAAATTGTAGAAAGAAGAAATTTTGTTCACTTTTTGTCCACTTTTCCTTCTCAACACTTTGTTTTCCATGCAGCAGTGGCCAGAATCATGTATATGTTAATCACAAAATTGCTTTAGTGCACATTCTTCTTGCCTCTTTGATTATGGGCCTGTCACCAAGAGCCTCGCTGTTCAGAATACTTTCTGATTAATCATGCTCTTCTCATCAGACACTTCACTTGTAGAGTATCAGATAATGATCCTCCTCACTGAGAGTTAAAGGTTTCCCAATAAATAGAAACTGTGACTGTTGGGAATCCAGACAGTGTGGTGTCCATTAATTAAAGTGGTGGGAAACTATTCAGTGAGTGGTTTGTCTCTAGAAGATTATCCCATCAAAATACTTGCTGTTTATGAAAAACACCAGATGAGGTGATACAAAGTAAGCATAAGCATGATCAGGAAGTATGAACTGATATTAAATGAACGCCCTACCTTGCAGGCTTTGTGATCATCTTCCATCTGCTGTTTCTGCATGAAAAGAAATGTTTTCTTTTGACATCTGTTCTGTGTTTGTGTTTGCTCATGGAACGCATCGTATAAATGAAATAATCCACTCATCCTGTCATAAAGACAAGAACAGAGGCCTGTATCCTATTCAATCTATCTTCTGGAGCCCCAGCAGTATGTGCAGTAGTTCCTTGTCCAGTCTGGAGCTCAAGAAACAGTATTTCTACTGCTTGCCTGTGGACAGTCTTCTACAGTCTGAAACCATGGATAGTAGGTATTTTTTATTACAGATGAAGATGAACCAGTTAGAAAATAGCACATTACTCTCTCGATATCCTTTAGTTAAAAAAATATATATATTTAGATTCCAGAAGGGAAAATCGAGTGGACTCAGGTGGCAGGGAGGAAGGAGCTAAAATCTGTTTTCTTGCTTTGTCTGCTATGTAAATATTCTGAAGATTCAGATCTTTGTGTTGTTTCCTCCTGCCTTGAATATATATCCTGTGCAGGAATATCTCCTTGTTTTGTAAGGCTGCAGGATGCAAGGGCATAAAAATGCTGAGACTTCCAATTCCAACGATGTGTTGATGGGCATACTATACATTATATATATATATGTATATTGTGTGTACATATTATACATATATTGGAAAGACTACAGATCAGTGATCAAAATAGTGATCTGTCAGTGATTGGTCAATATAAATAATGGCAGCAGTTGGTGTACAACAGTCTTCTACCAGGGAGGGTTTTTAGGTCTTGAACAAAGTGGGATTACCATGATTTTCCTCATCAAAATGACAGTTTATTCTAGTGACCAAATTGCTGTGATTTAGCAAGTTACTGCATAGTGCTTGACTTGCAGTATTGTTCATGAGTTCACTCATAGCCTGTGGCAAACAAAAAGCAAATTTGATTTAATTTAGTTAGCAACGAAGGAATTTTAAACTGAATTAGATTTCCTCATGTTGAGAGCAAAATAAGGGTAAATGCATGCAGTGTGGTTCAGTTGAGTCACAGTAACCTGTTAGACCACAGCAAGGTGATTGTATACATTAGTCCTTATTCTGCTCTGAGGTGCAGACCACACAGAGAAGCAGTATAATACTATATCTGATATAAGACTCTTGAATTTCACTGTTCCTTAGTTTCTGCTCTTGAAACATGATAGCAAAAAAAAATAATTACAGACTCCACACCTTAGCTTCTCCAAATGTTGTCAGTGGATAATAATTCTCAGCTGCTCTTCTAAGACATTTTTATATCCTCTGATTAAAGGTCAAATTTAAAGGTAGAGCCTTCTGTAAAGACAAATTCATTCAGGCTTTTTTATGTACCAGATTTTTTATGAATAGGTCCCTTAACTGAGAAAAATCCTGAATGTTATTAAGTAACTGACTAAACCTAAAATGCATCTTAAGTGTGGCTAAAACCAGATACGCCTTTAATCAGATGAATGAAACCTGTTTGTAAGGGTAAGATTGACCCCTGTATGACAAATTAGTTTGAGACTTACACAGCAGTTTAACTCTGTTGAGATTTATTTTTTGCAGCACAGAGACTTCCCAGAACCATGTCTAATTATTCCATTCATGTTTCCTTGACCAGAGCTAAAATTCACAGGGATGGTAGCTGTTCTGCTCTAGACACAATGTTAATACTCCAGTCAAAACTAATATTCATTCACAATAAGCTAGATAACAGGAATGTCAGGCACAGATGCTTCTCTCTAATCGTTTGGGTAGTCAGGGCAAGAAATCATGCATGCAGTTTGTTTCTGTTCTCATAGGGCATTTAGAGGGAGAACTGGGCTGTTTCTTTAAATGCACACCCTGTAACATGTTTCCTGAGAGAAGGAAGGTTACAGATCTGCACCTGGCAGTTGGAGCAGAAAATGGTAATTCTGTGATGTCTTTTATTCTTTGGCAGTTGATTGCACAGTCCTCTGACTTCTGCACAGGTGAACATTCCACTTGGCAGTGAACTCTTCTTGTGTCTGTGGACTGTTGGCCCTGGATTTGCCCTGGCACATGGCAACACCTAGCATGCTCACTGAGCACCTTACAGGTAGGAAGAGAGACTTTGAGTGTGGCTATCCTGTGGAGCTAGGGAGCAGAGCAGGCCAGATGCATTTGTGGAATAAGATTATCATCTTCTCAAATGAAAAGGAGGAGCAATGAAATGAAAACTCAGGGGAAAAGGTTTAATTTAGGAGTTACCATTGGAACTTTAAATAAGTCATATATTTTCCCCTTAAATGTCTCCAAGTTTCAATCCAATTTTTGTAAGTTGGAATTTACTGTTTAAATTATACTTACACATTTGAACACATTTTATATCGATTCATTAAAGTCCTTATATGAACAATTGAAGTTACTTCAATCTGAAACAAAACCTTAACAAAACCATTATTTAGCAAGTCTCTGCAGTCTGCCCAGATCTGTTGAAACAAGGAAAATATTGTTTCAGCTACTACATTTGAGGAAAGAATGGCCTGAGTAAGTTTCCCAAACTTTAAGAAATTGAGAGAATTGGGAATTGGAGGTAAAACTAAATGAGTTCCTACAAGCCTCCTGGGGGACATTCAGACTCTTTACTGAGTCTCTCATCATCCCACAATGAGCTGTTTCGGGAGTTAAACTGGTTAGGAAAAAAAATGAAGAGTTTGGATTTCCTCTTCAGAAAGTATCTGAAGAATTTTACAAAAAGGAGATCTTGAATGATTCTCCATACTTCTATTCCCCCTTACTCCTGAAAATCAGAGTAGCACCCAGCTGTTCGTTGAGCTTCCTCACTGAGCTGCTTCACAACAGCTTCCTCTAAGAGAAATTATCCATGGATGAGGTTCATTCCAAAAGTTAGTTTTTCTCTTCTTTGAGGTTCTTTTTTCAAACTGTGACTACTTTTTTCCCCCTTTTTTAATGCTTATTCAGTCAGTCCCTTTCCTTTCCCCATCTTCTTTTTCATTTCCTGTCTCTTTTTCTCCTTTGCCTGCTTTGTGTGAACTTTTTTTTCTGTGAAGCAGAGGAGCTTGCAGATTTTTCTTGCTTTATTTCTTGCATGAACACAGTATCTTTTTAGCCATTCATGCAGTTTACTTTAATGAAGAATTTTCATGATAGTAAATGGACTTTATGATCACATTATTTTTTCCCCAGATGTGTAGATGAAGCATAAAAATGGTAAGCATTGCTTTTAAAATGAGCATTCTTTTGTGTACTTCTTAAGGCAGCTGCTTCAAGATTTTCATCTGCACCTGACCATGAAGTTCTGGGTTTTGCTTTGGTACCTAGTTGTCTTCGGTGGCAGACTGTTAACATTTCCTCTTGTAAAAATGGCTTCAGAAGTATAATAGTCCTGAAACTGGCACTGGGCATTTCAAGCCTAATGGTCCATCCCAGAGAGGAGTAAGAAGTCACGGACTACCACGTGCGTAAGAAAGTCACTATTACCGTGATCTTAAGGTTGGAAATTAATTAGTACCATTAAGTCTGTTGCATCTTGCACGTAGATTTGTTAACGAAAACTGATCTAAGAGCATTTACATCAATGCTGCTTCTGTAAGAATCCCAGGTAAAAAGAAACTCGAACTCTTCTGTCCTCTTCATACTCCCTTTATTCACTGTTTACTTTCTCCTCTGAGTTTTTTTCTGACTTTTAGTTCTCCAGTGTCACTTAAATGATGTCATAAATGACTGACTCCATTTTTCTCATTTAATCATTCATTCAAGTAGAGTATGAGGGGTTAGGAAATATGTGTTCTGTAATTCACTGGACTTGAGAGCAGGGATAATCTGAACTTCTCATTGTGGGAAGCCAGCAGAAAGGTCATAGATCTTGCTGATTTCTCTTATAGCAGTTGGGAGGATACAGATGGCTAGATCTGTTGGTTCTTCTACCGGAACAACCCATTGTCCATTTCATTATTTCTCCTTCTTTCTGTAAAGCAGAGAATTTCTGCATTGAACATTTTCCAGATTGCACCGAAACAGAGAGAACTGAATTTCAGTCAGGATGACCTGGAAGGAAAAGCTCAGGATGGGGAATCGGAATCTGTGAGTGCTGTTCCTTACTCTGCTACAGACACCTTAAATAAGCATTAACAAGCCCATGAGTTTTCTTTAGTTTTCCTACTTGCAAGATACTTAACCCACAAAGAAAATATGAGATTTAATATATTTGTCTTCACCAACACTAAGTACTTGGTGAATAGGAGGTACTAGAAAAATGCAAGGTATTAATTCTTTGACATTTTAAAAGATGAAACCAAATGATAAAGTTTGTTTCTTCTTTGCTGAAGTTTTATGTGCACAAAATTTTATTTCTAATTATTTTCAAGTCAAAAACAATACTTCTACATTAAAAAAAAAAAGAGCAAAAAATCATGACCCAGAACTTCTTCAGAACGTTTCAAACTTCTATTGTCTGATGTGAGGTAAATACTGAAGTTCTGTATGATAATGTGCAATATTGTTATTGTAGACTACAGCATTTTACCAACCTGTTGGGAAGCCTAATATCACTGCAGACTTGACTGTGCTTTCCATGACTGGGTTTTTCATGCCTGTCTGCCTTTGGCATCTTATATATTCTAGCAAACACAGAACACACAGGTTTTTGTTCTTCCTGGTCTTCTGTGGTCGTATCTTTCTCGGAGAAACTAGCCTTCAGTCATCCACAAAGAAAAAAATCCAAATGTTATATGGCTGTTTAAGAGGAAGGGAAGATCGCCTGTTAAGTAGTACCTTAGCTATAGTCTATGTACAGGCATGCCTTTCCAAAATAAATGAATAAATAACTCTCCCTTTTACAGTCTCATCTTTGCTATGTTCATAGACTTTAAAGGAGATTGGATTGGTCACAGCATCCACAGTGATGGATCTGTATAGCTCTGTGGCTTTTAAAGGATTAGAGTGGTCTGCAATGAGCAGTACAAGATGGTTATGAAAGAATGGGTATCTGGTAATTTTGTTGAAGCTCGGTAAGCATTTGCTGTATATCTCTTTTTAGTGTATGTGATTATCTGATATTATCATTGATATAGTCGTAGTTGTGATTTGCATTTTCTGGAAGAGTAAATGTGTAATGCTATATATTATTCATTACACATGTGTATTTCAATCAGAACAGGAGATAATAAACAACAAGAAAAACAGTAATAAAGGCAATGAAACCTGTATTAGAGTCCATTCTTGCTAAGGTACTGGCAGTCCTAAGAGATTGCCCCAAGTTGTCCACAAACATATTCTGCTTCCCTTTATTAGAAAAAAGCATTTCCATTACGCAGTGCATTTTACTGTTGTCCTCTGGAGCAACTTAAGGTTTAAGCAGAATTGGCACTTTATGAATGGTACAGTTACACTAATGTGTAACCATGTTACCACTGGTTTGTTTTTTTACATCTAAATCTTGCTGAATAAACTCATTCCTCCAGTCAAAATGATATCTTAATTTTGGCAGGACTGATTCACATCATAACAATTTAGAGGCTTATTTAAATAGAAATATGTTTCAAATGTATGTAGAAGTAACTGTGGATTTTTTTTTGTTTGTTTGTTTTATGCGTTAATAACGAGTTAAGAAGTCTTGGCTATGTTTAAGTAAGCATCTTAATTCAGCGGTTGTGTTCTGTCTGTGAGCCTATGGCTGTTATTGCTAATACTTAATTAACATTCTAATATCTTAGCTGGCAAGTGGTTAAAGTCAAGCCATACAATAATCTCTGGCATTGCCTGTTACCTTCTATAATACAAAAAATATTAACCCCAGAATTCAAACATGGCAAAATTGGAAAAAGTAGAGAGTTTTGATTCCCAAAGCTCAAATACAGCAATTACACACAAAACTCAATGAAGATATTAAGAGAAAAAAAAGGACACTTTGCAGACAAGGACAGATCCATCCTTTTTCTGACCTTGGAACACTAATATCTTACTGATCTATCAGAGAAATTCATTCTTAGTGCTAGGTGCTGTTTTTTGAGTTTTATCACTGTAGCATCTGTAACAGAATTTTGGAAGTGAACTCACTTATATTTGTACTATTGTAGGACAATTCAGTATGCAAGGCAGCAGAGGAGGTCTCTAGACCAACCTCCTGCTCAGAGTAGGGTCAGCTATGGGGTTGGACCAGTATGCTAAACTGAGTCTTGAAAACCTCAAAGGATGGAGACAGCACAGCCTCTCTGGGCAGCCTGTTCTGCTGCTTGACTGCCCTCATGGAAAAAGGTTTTTCCTTACATCCAGTCTGAACCTCTTGTCCCAGCTTATGCCCATTGCACCATGCAGCACTGTGAAGAGTCTGGTTGTCCTTCCTGTAACTTCCCGTAGGTGCAGACAGGCTGCTGCTGGGTCTCCTGAGGTTACCTCTTCTCCAGCTGAACAAGTCCATCTCCCTCAGCCTCTCCTCACAGGACGAGTGCTGCAGTCCCCAACCATCTTGGTAGCCCTTTGCTGAACACGCTCATCTTTCTTGTTCTGTGGAACCAAAACTGGAATCAGTACTGTAGATGTGGTCTAATGTGCATAGCAGAAGCAGATAATCACTTCCTTTGATCTACCATCTGTGCTGTTGTTAGCACAGCCCAGGATGCTGTTGGCTTTCTTTGCTGCCAGGGCACACTGTTAAGCATGGTGTCCACCAAGGCTCCCTGGGCCTGTTCAGCACAGCCACTTTCCTGCTTGCCAGGAAGCATACTGGAAAGTTCAGAACAGAAAATGAAGACGTGAAATATTTTATTCCAATTTCCAAACAGGACATTTTGACATATTTTTTGTTCCTTCTGTTTTCTTTGAACAATGAAAACCCAATTACTTTGATCTAATTTTGCAAAGAGCTGGCGTTATGACAGAATTGAACATCATTCTGCCTGCATTTCTTAAATCAGTTGCAACTACTAACCTGTCCTCCTGCTCAGGAAGGTCTTCTTTCAAACAGTTTAAATATTATTATTGTGTTTATTCAGTTGAGTTGGATTGATATCTGTTATGTTACTCATATTTTACTGAGAAATTATGGGAGAGGAAAGTACAATATGTAAATTGCCTGTACAGAAAGAAAAATGATAAGACAAGGAAAAGTGAAGCAAAAATAGTATCTTCCAGAAGTCCAGCAGTTATTCTTTGGCAACTGACTTGCAAAATAGGCAGAATTTGTATACGTAAATCATACTGGTAAATAAATGAAGCACTTATGCAAACATTTTGTGCAGGATTCTGTGGACTTCATAGCTTGTTGTTTTGCCGTTTGTAATGAGAAAGGACAACAGATTGGAAGAAGCTAGCATTAAACCATAAATTAATGAACCGTAATGTCTTTAAATGCCATTGTGAGCTAATGTTAGATTGTCATTGGTTAAATGCTTTCAAGGACTGATATTAATAACACTCCAAAGCGAGAGATGTCAGTTCCCTAATGGAATGGGGCCATTCAAGCAATATATTTGAAGACTGGTCAGCTAGCTAGCAAGAGCAAAATGTATGCATGGAGACAAGGGAAAAAGGAAGATCAGAGGATCAACACTTAATTTGTCCATCAGAGATCAGAGGAAAAAACAGTTTTTCACAAGAACAGTTTGTCCTGCTGGGCTTGTGTGATGCTGCAGTTCCAGGAACAAAAGTGACAGGGGAAGATTACTATTACGATGCTGCTCTGAAAATGAAATAAAGGAAAAGAAAATGTCCTTCTCCCTAATTACAAAACAGAAGTTGGTAAAAATAACTTTGTGTCTTCCAATTCTACGCTAACATTCATCCCACAGGGGTTTAAATATTTTCTCACTAAACTCACTTCACTCCCCATCCTTATGGATGGGCATCCATTTCTGCTATGTTCCACTGCAGTTGCTTAAAAAATAGAGATTGGGAGTGAAGAAGAAACAACTCTTCAAATGAAAATACAAGGGTATTGTAGTAGAATGTGATGGAGTTTAGCCAGTTCCTGGAATAATAACTAGATTTTTTCTGGAAAAGTAATAACACTGTACTTGAAGCCATGTACTACTCAGTCTGTATAATTTCAGAGTATTTCTCTTTCATTTTGAGGAGGTGAAATTACATTTGGGGCAGAACTTTCTGGTCAACAGAGGTACAGCCTCTTTCTCTATCTTTCTACCATTATGATCCATAGGTGCTGAAATGTTCTCTTAGGCCAGAAACCATTCTCTCTGAGCTAAGTTAGCCATGATAAAAAACAAGATCAGTGTGGGGTCAGACAACATGGTGCTAGCAGTGTGCTGCACTGAGGAAGCTGTGCGATAGTTTTGAAAGCCAAACAGGGTGCTGGAGGCTTTAGGATTGCTTGAAAGGAGTGAAGCTGGATTGTATTAATTCTCAGAAGAAGGTGTGGGGAAGGCTGAGGTGGGGGAATGTTTGATATTTATATTCAGGGAACTATTGGAAATTCTGCTTAAACCTAGTTGTGTTTCTGGACATTGAAATTATTCATGTATGTACCACAGGCACTGGTAGAGGTGTACCCAGGCAACATCTTGACATCTGTTGTTACAAAAGGGATACTTTTGTGAGACAGGAATGAAGAAAATGCTTCTATTTTAAATTGAGCTGTGAATATTACAGTGTGAGTGATCCAGTGGTAACCAAGGGTGTGTGTGCATTTGCTGTCTGTTAAGAGTACCATAGTTGTTAAAAAAATAAACAAGCAAAAAAAACCCGGACCAAACCAAAGCCCTGTCTTAACACCATTTTCTACAATGCAGGGCTTGATTACTGATTCAGACTTGGCCTAGGAACATACAGCACTACAAATGCTGTGAAACCAAAGGGTTGCGTCTTTTCACTACTGGAAGAGAGGATCAGCAGATCATCATGCCCTTCTGGTGAGGCGTAAGTAGATTTACAGTCCCCATAATCAAGTTGCGCTATGTAGACGCATCCTTTGAAAGCTGTTTTGTGTGTGCCAAGGAGCACTCCCTCCTCTAGCACACAGTATGACCCTGATGGTTTTGGCTGAGACTTTGTCATGGTTTCAAGGTCACTCTGTAATATGGAGTTGATTACACGATTATTCTGCCTTTATTAGTATCAATTGTACATTGGTGTCAGATTTCTTTCTTAGAAAATGGAAAAAAAGAAAAACGCCTTGTGTTTCCACAGCGATCTATTCTAAACCAAACAGTAAATTTACAATGGCCAAAAAGGTAATATAGTGAATACACAGCAGGGGCTTGTTCCAGTTAAACTTCTGAGAGAGATGGATGCTCCTTTCAAATGATTTTATTTGTTAAATGTAATCACATAAAGTAGTTCAGTCCTCACAAATTTTTAGAAGGTGATATTGTGACCCATAAAAGGAATATATTAGTCTTTATCTTTATTAGTCTTTACATGAAAGATTGCCCTGTTCTGTTAGAAGGTAGCATTTTCATTCTGTTAGAAGGTAGCATTTTATAAAGGTTGCTTGAAAGCAATGGAACAGTGAATTTTTATTTTTGGTTTAACACAGAGCACATTGTATGCTTTTGGCAAAATGCTGAATGCTTCTTGGTGAATCCAGGTTTAAAAAAAAGGGGGGCTAGTAAGAGCAGCGGATGGGGTATACAGAGTGACTGGTGATAGAGGTTCATCATGTGAACGTAACCGTTTCTGAGGGCTTTGCTGTTTTAATGATATTGTCCTGTTCGAGAAGATCCTGAATAAGGACTGTTTCAAGCTTGCACTTCTTACACCTTTCACTGTGAAGAAAAAGCTCAATAGTTCTAGCAATCCTGGATGCAGTTTGCTTGGATTTCAGTCATGGAAGGAGAATGTGCTTTATTATGGTGACAGCAGAAGCTCTTAACACTGTGCCAGGCATCAGTGCAGAAGGTGGCATGTGGCTGTCAGAGCCAAAAGGAAAAGGGGACAGCATGGATTAAAATTGGTTTTAGGCACTTTTATGGGTGTTTTGTGTGTCACTTTAAACAGTTTGAAAATTGGTCGTGGTAGTTCATTTGGAGCCTGCCACTTCAGAGATTGTCACTGGGGCTCTGTAAGGCAGGGGGCGTTATTCAGGTCTCTGCCTGTGTGCGTGGTAAGGACTCCAGGCCCTTTTTAGAAAGACAGAAAGCAGAAATTGTGTAGCAGATGTGTGATTGCTGGCACAACTTTGGGAGTGACAGAGAACACTCCTGTTTCTCCTTTTTCCCTTACCACATGGACTATCAGGGAAGCAGTGAAGAAAAACAGTTACTTCTGTTTCCTATACTTTAAGTTCCTTTGTGTACAGAGGGAAAACAAAATGGAAAGAGCTAGTGTGCTAAACAGGAACAGAGAACAAAGCTGAGTAGCAAGGAAGGCCAAGTGCCAGTTAATGACTGTGAATGCATGTCCATCCCTCAAAGACATGTTTTGGGGTGGCCACCCCATGCTTTACCTTTAGCAAATGAGGGAGATTAGCATAGCTGAAGATCACGCGTATTTACTGAGATTCCTTTCATCCTGTCTGCAACATCCACATATAGTCCCTTTTCTATAATAAATTCAGTCCCCAGATCCAAATCTGTCCTGCTCTGCATCCTTTGAGTTCTGTTATTATTTTATCAGGGTTTGCTCTCTTTGTCTCTTCCATGGCCTTGTTGGGCAGAGTGATGTCTTTGTCTTCTCATACCAGGTCTGGGTGGTGCAGACGAAAGGCTCATAGGAACTGCCCCTGCCCATGCAAGGGGAGAAGTTGGGCTTGAACCAGAATTGGCCTGATCTGCTGCACCTCTCTGCTTTCCTCCAGCCCTTCCTCCTGGAGGAATGGCGCGACTCCAGGGAGGAGCTTTAGTCAGAGCTCCTCAGAGCTTTGGGGAGGACACTTAGTCAGAAGTACCTTCTCAAAGGAAAACTGGAATTCATACAAGGACTGGAGAGCCACTCAGCCAGCTGCAACCACAGTCGTGTGACTAGAGAACAGCACAGGCAACACTGTAATGAGCAAGATGCTGCCAACTGTTACTTCATCTGCCTTGAGAGTTTGGGAGTAAAGAAACAGAGAAAGGAAAGGAAAGTGCAGCCAAAGGCACTTAAATATCATTAGAGTTATGTAAATCAGGCATGTTAAAAAGACAGAACTGAAGTGTTATTTCCCTCCTGAGGAGTTCTGGGGATAACTGAAAGGAGAGAGGGATGTCTCGAACAGAGATGAATTCAGTTTTTCTACAATGTAGGAAATAGAGCAGGGGTGTGCTGTCAGCCCCAAGATATTCAGCTCTAGATGTGCAGTTAAGGAGTAAAGTGTAGGGGGACTGGCTGGAGTTTTCTGGATTTATCTGAAAGGGAAGAGCAGCAAGCCAGAGTGTAGGTGCTGCAGTTCCTGAGAGCAGTCTTTTTTGGAGGCAACTTTTGGGTGTATTTTAGCAGCTAGTTTTACTTGAACAGTGAAATACGCTTTTAGACATACAGAAGAAAAGATGAGCAATGGGATGCACTTTTAAGAAACCTGAGACTTGTGCTGAAAAGATTTAAAATGATTCCCAGCTGAGCAGAACCTCACCTGAAGAGCTGCAGTCCTGCTGAGGTCAGCAGTAAGAAGGAGACTAGAGCCTTCACATCAAACAGGCAAGAAATGAGCAACCTTACTGAGCCTGGACTCAAGCATAAATTAGGAAATAAGAGCAGCTGCTGCTTTCAGAATCCAAGTGTGATAAAAGGCAGGGATTTCTATTTTACAGTGAGTTTGGGACTCAGGGAGGCTCACAGACCATAACACACAGTGGGGGAGAAATCTTGTGGCCTAAAACAGCAGCAGCTGCTGTATCACAGGCTTAGTGATTTCCTACACCTGTGTAAGGCAGCTGTTTGGGAACCGGACTGGTTCATTGTGCTCTCCAGCACTGCAGCAGGTCCTACTGAGTTCCTGCTGCCATTGCAAGTGGAGATTTTCCACTCTGAGAAGACAGCATGGCTGTTTCAAAATCAAGGGGGGGGATACTGTATGCTCTTCTACCTTCACACTGCCTGGGGGCGCAGGGGAAGAGGCAGCCAGGTGGTTGTGCTCCTGCCTTAGAGGAGAATGTTATGCAGTCCTCAGGGTTAGAAACCTCTGAGCTGTTCATGCTAGTTCTCTCTGTGGTGCAAAAAATCGCTAGATCTCCCACCAGACAGCATGTGACAGGGCCTAGAAACAAATGCTGAGGCGTAAACAGCCTGATTTCTTATTCCCAGATGCTACAGACAGTCAACTACCTCTCCACAGAGTTTTTGTAAAGTAATTATACTGCTCCGGTAGGTTTGTATAGCCTCTCTGAAGAGAGGCAAATGTTTACCTAGAGTATAAAACCATGGAGAATCAGAATGTACATCTCAATCTCAGTTGTTCTGCAGCTTCATCCAGGAGAGGGTTGGTCATCATGCAGGCATGCTATGGACTATCCCTTGAACCCACTGGCCTTGGCTACATTCACATGAAATAAAACTGCTGCTAATTGCCGGCAAGTCTGGGACTTTGTCTTTGTGAGCAGTATAAAACCATAGAGATTTGGTTCATAAGATCTCAAGTTGCTTTCACATCTTTTATTGAAGCAGCTAATATTTAATGAGGTCTCAGAAACATTTGAGCAATTCTCCTGGTGCTTGAAGACCTAAAACAAGTCCTGACTATGTGATCTCAGTTATATGCTGCTGTGTTTGGTCAGCTTTTTAAGCTCCTTTTGCTGAGAATAACCATCAGTTCCTTGATTCCTCTTTGAGTTTATTTTATCTGTCT
Organism: Anseranas semipalmata; assembly: GCA_013399115.1. Classification (NCBI taxonomy): domain Eukaryota; kingdom Metazoa; phylum Chordata; class Aves; order Anseriformes; family Anseranatidae; genus Anseranas; species Anseranas semipalmata. Next base: position 767,999 of record VXAA01005193.1, read on the forward strand.
TCTTCACAGTGCCCTGTAAGAACACTGACCTCAAGGCACTGCTTTCATTGGTAAGTGATGTCTTCAGCTCAAGTTGGAATGTGCAATTTGCATAAGGCGAGTAGAAAACATCTTATGCCCTGCTTAGAAATATTGCTTACAAAAAATAATTAAAAACAAAAGCAATACATATTTAAATTGCAAGAAACTCTCCTCTAGGGGCCCTGAAAAGACAAATCCACAAATACTCGCCCTGAGACCAATATCAGAAAAAGAAAAAAAAAATCTGAATAATATTGTATGTCTTGCGGAGACAGTGAGGTCACAGACCCAAGCTATGTAGTTTGTTGAGGATGGGGTGGGGAGTGTTGTATTCAGCCCTCAGGTGTAAAGAATAAAACACCCTGTCTCAGCAATTGAACAGCTATCCATAAATCAACTGAAAACGAGCACCTGCCTTCTTATGTCTGACATGGACCTCATATTGTCTACACCTGGTTCTCATGCTTAGCTCATTTGTATTTCTTTGCCTTCTTCAGTTCAAGCAATGGATAAGCATGAGCCATGTTAGCATGCTGAAGTTAACTCTCAGAAAGGACGGTTAATGTGTTCCAACTTGATCACATAGCAGCTGTAACTTCGTAAAGTGCTGGGCAGTATTTGAGGTATGGCGTTTCTTTACTATTTTTATGTTTTTCAGATAGCTGCTTTGTGTGTCAGTTTATTCTTTTAATGAAAGTTCTCTTTCTCTTGATCCTGTGAGTGCCTTGAGGTACTCTGTCTCCTGAGACAGGCAATTGTATGGTGATGTACTGAAGTGGAAGGAGTGCTATTTCTGAATTCTTGTCTCTCATTTAAACACTAAAATTTTTCTAATGTGTTGTGGCTGTTTTGCACAGCTGCTGTGATGCATAAGCTTGGTTTAAATGGCTTTCTTGTGGCTGGTTACTATTATGGGAAGGCACGCAGCTATTGAGGTTTCTCTTTTGACAGACCTAGCATGTGGCATCTGGTGAATCGGCATTTCCTACATTGTGTTGCATTGTTCTCACCTTGAATTCATAGCCTTGTCTTCCAAGACAGCTCCTTCTGCCCTGACCAAGGGGAAGCTTACAGTTTGTGTGAAAAAAGATGCATGTAAGAAGTCGTGAGCTAGAAATCTTGGCTCTCTTTAGGCTCAGTTGGAAGTTCGATACTGACTTCAGTGGGGTCTGAGAGTGAACCCCAAACTCACTGCTTAATTATTCCAAAATGCAAAGCTTAGGGTTTCATGTCTATTTTCTCCTTGCTGTTCTGCTTTCTTCTTCTCCCCACCTCTTTCTTTAATTTATTTCCTTAAAATAGCAGTTCTGTCTATACTTTTCCTTCTGCTTATGCCCAACACTAATTTTAGGCATAGGCCTAAAACCACCCTAGAGGGTGGCAGCCTACTTGGCTTTATGCTAGTGCTGGAATTGGTGGTAGTGGCAGTGGCTGCTGCTGAGAGAGGTGTCAGGATAGCTAGGGTGATGGCAACGGCTGGATGAATAAAACAAGATCATGGAAAATCTTGCATTTGCTTCTCTCAAATGTTTACCTTGGCTCTTCATTACCAGTTTTACCCTGCCCGCTCTGGTGGGCAAAGGTATCCTGGCCGTATCTTCTTCTCCTCTAGTGCTACTTAGACTGCTAAGAATACTCAAGTCAGCTTTGTTCATAGGCTCTTCTACACTAATGGCCTAGGCTAGTTTTACAGGAATTAAAGAAAAGCCCATGTTCTTTTGACTTGTAAGACAGATCGAACAGGCATTCAGCTTTTTAGAGACCTATCTATTGATTTAGACTCCCATCAACTAAAATACTGCCAGTGGGAGTCCTCTCTGCAGGATGCTCCAGTGTCTAAAGACATTTTTGGTGATTTCAAAATCACCAGGACCTTTTTAATGCTTCTCACTTGTTTTGCTGCCTCCCCTTCCCTTGTCTTAACAGGGGCAAATGGGGAGAAGCCTTTAAGGGTTCTTTGGTGTCTGCTTTTTGTTTAGATATTCAGAAAGTTGAAATGTAAATAAAAGTGCTGCTACTTGCCTTGCTTTTATTAAATTCTAGGCTGTCCTTATAAAACAAGATTGTTCATGCTGAACCTGTAGGTTAACTAATAGCTTCTAGGCCATGCTCTGGGCTTGTCTGTCTCCTGCACTGTTATTGCTTTGGTCTTGTTGAACACATTTTGCCTTTGGTTATACTCATTTTAGTTGGTGCAATAGTAAAAGGGATGAGTTTCTCTCGATGGCTGGAAAAGATTGCAAAGATGTTTGTTCAAAGATTTAGCAAGGGTCAATAGGAAATGCATTTGTCTCCTGGTAAATTTATTATGAGGCCACAGCACCAGTTAGTTGCATTATTTGAAGACCATGGCTTAAACAGTCTACTGTCTTCTGGATGGTTTTGTAAAGGATTCTTCTTCAAAGCTTCTGTGTGTCTGTGAGCTGTAAAGCTCTGTAGCTATGTTTATGCAAGTTTATTTTCTCCTTACAGCAAGTAAGCTTGAAACAGCTACCACTGCACTTAGCAGCAACACAACACTTTTCACTTGCATAGTGCTCAGTGGGCAAAACTAGCCTCTATAAAAGCAGTTGTGTTAGAAGTGGGGATACATTTTATCCAGAAGAGCCCTAAATACAGAAGGAAAAAAAAAAGTGAATCAAAGGTAGTGCAACAAATCGCTAGCATAATCATCTGTTGACACCCTTTTTCAAAGTTATGAAGTATCTCTTACCCACTGGCAGCTTCCTCTAGTTTATGTGGCATTCTGAAAGTCAGCCTAGGCTGAGGCTCTTAGCTTACGAGTGCACCTCCAAAGTAAGGCTTCTACAAATATGCTTACGCTGCAGTCAAAGCTGGTGTTAAATCAGTCACAGCTGCCATGGGCTACTTGCTAAGGATTTATTCAGCTTCTTACATTACATTTGTAGTCCATGCTGTCATATGTACATTGCTACCACTGCCCAAATGAGCTAGTTAAAATCTGCACTGGGTTGCTCTGTAGACAGTATAAACCTCTCTCAGCAGAAGAGTGCTTGCTTAGCATTTTAGAAACTCAGTCTACCTGAGTGGTGAGCTGCCTGTGGGATTAGGAGGCTGACTATCCGCATTCCTGTTGTTGAGGGTGTTGGACCCTGGGTTTATCAGTCCTTGTGATTTGTGCATTTATTAAAAAACAACCAAACAAAAAAAACTGCTTGCAAATGTTTACATTAGATGTAATTTTTATTTGTGTGTGTAAATATGTTGCTGTTTCTATTATTTCCCCAAACTGTTGATTGTGTTATCTGTCATTTTCAGTGATCGCACCCACTGAACTCCAGTGTGCAATCAGTTACCTTCTGATCAAGAAGGTTCTGATCAACATTTGCCAAATGTTGCAGGAAAGCAGCCTGGCAGAAATTTATACTCAGCTGAGAAGAAATGTCAGAGCTGACTATTTATGTGATAATTGCTGTACCAAAAATATGCTTACAGCAGTAACCTTGCCTTACAGGATCACGACAGAACTACCTCAATTAAAAGTAGAAAAGATTGGTGTAGACAGATCATGTCAACCAACTCCCATTGTCTGTTACAGAATACCCCTGCCCTTCTCATAATGGCTTTTCCAACCTGCTATTAAAGGAATCAAGAGATGGAGGATTTCACTACATCTCTTAGGAGGTATTTCTACAATTGAATACTACTCTTGCAATGCTTTTTCCTGATGTTCATATTACATTCTAGTTTCACTATTTTTTTATGTTTTTAATATAAATTATGGTAATCATTGACACACACACAAAAAAAGAGTGCAGAATCACTGGCATTTTTAAAATAGTATAGAAAAGTTTAAAACTTAACTGATGCACTCTGTAGATTCTGATCCTTTTTAAAACAACAACAACAACAACAACAAAAAACAAACAAAAAAGCCTAACACATACTATCAAATATAAACTGTCACACCAGGACATCCTGTAAACCAGGGTTACCCCTAAAAGTATCCAGAGATGAAAGGACTCTGATTTTTTTATGGGTAGCTAGATGTGTGAATGTTTCAGGCAAAAGCAAAGGCAATGTGACAAAATCAGTTGTATTTAAATATAATGTCGTGTGTTGAAAAGAGCTGTGCCAAAGAGTAGGATTATTATTATTATTATTACTACTACTACTATGGCCATGCAGGTATTTCTACCAAAATGGAGAATGGTGAGTACATGTGGATAACCTAGCAATATGCAAGAATCAGTATCAGGCCCTTCAGTATATCCGTAGTGGCTAAACAGGGTCACATAATTTGCAAAAACACTTTCTTTACCACATCCACAGACAATCATGCAGTCTCAATGTTTCAGTTTATTTGTACAGTAAATAGAACAAAACTGCTACTTTGCATTTATATCACTATTGAGTGTTGAGCTAAAGAAACCTCTGTCTTCTGCATATGCTTTTCAGAGGTGTACGCGTTACACATGGAAGTACAGCATCATCAATTTGTGCAATGTAGTCGCTGTCAGTTTAGATCATCTTTCCAAACAGCCCACTGTAAACTTAGTGGGATGAACGAGTGAATGCAAGCTGAGGAGATGGGAATTATGTGTCATCAAAGCAATGCATGAATTGTTGTAATGTTATTGTTTGTGGGTGCTGGGTTTTCTGTTCTTTTGTGTGTTTGTGTGTGTTTAGCTTTTTGTTTGTTTGTTTTGGAATGAACAGAAGCTTTAGTTTATGTTACTGTGAGAGTCCACTGAATTTTCTGGACAAAGCCTGCAGAAAGTTCTATTTAATGCTTTAAAAAATATCATTCAAATGATAGGAGTATGGATTCTCTTTTCTTTTACCTTTCCCTTTAATCACACCCAACTGTCTTCTCAAATGCTCTTCCTTGCGTAGCTTTTGCCCTCTGCAGGAACAAAGCAAATGCAAGCTTGTGTGTTGCCACAGCAGGATTAGAAATGTGTGCTTGTTTTTGCTTTCTTAATGGGTGAAATCAGATTCAATTAAAGTTTGTGCTCATTTTTATCTAGGCAGCATAAAATTAGTAGCTGCTGTGTGCCTGGTTGCTCTCTTCTGGCTGGAGGTCTGATATTTAGTTATAACCTTAATGCTAGTGCCAAGTGCTGGAAACCCTTAGGTTGCTCTAGTGGTTGGAGACAGTGAAATATTTGGAACAAGAAGTCCTGTATGACCACCGTTAGGTGATGACAGTCATTTCTATGTTCAGTAGTTTACATTCATAGGTGCTTTAGAAACTGTGTAATGGCTCCCTAGCTGGTGCCATCTGCTCTCAGTTTTGTTATAACCGGAGGGAACCGCTGCCATGTGTGTGGCAACGTGGTCTGCGTGCCACAAACTGCGAGATGAGCAGAGCGGCTGTTCCAGCCATTAGAAGCTACTGATTCTTGCTCTTAATGAATGGCAAATAGCAACTCAAATACTTGATTAAAAATGTATCCCATAGTGCTTAGGGCTTGCAGTTAAAGCTTGCTTTGTCCAGTGAAAGCAGTCCAATAGAGAACTAAATGTATTGTTTCATATACATACATATATATATATATAGTTGTTATAAGCTGCCCATTTAAGAGGAAACTATTATGGAAAATTCTAGTAGAGCCCATTTTTGGCAACTATGATGGTGTAGGGGTGCCTCTATAATGCTGCTGTGGTTGTCTTCTGTGCAGCTCTCACTGACAACTGGTTTCACTGTTTAACCCTCAGCCTATTTTCAGCTGTACCCAACTACTTCTAGGGCTCTCCACTGTAGCTAAGTCCTTCGTGATGTCCTCCCCTCATGCACAATTTCTCTCTCTTTGATCCTTCCTTCATTTTGTTTCTCTCTTCTACCTTCCCCTTCTGCTTGCTAGGCTTTGTGAAGTCCTTCATAAATGAATGCCGAGATACATCGCTTGCTTATCAGAAAGATCTGCAGTCCCAGCTCTTCCTTTTTCTGCGTCACTGGCGTACACACAGTTGTTTTGCTTTGCATCTGGTTTCTGAGGCAGATGTTTCATCTCTTGTAAGTAAACTGTGTTCACAAAAATGGAGAAGCTTAGCCTTAGCGCTTTTAGAAATTGTCCTTTCAAATCCCTCTGTGGAGAAGAGGAGAGGGGAGAAATCAATAAGTTTGCTGGGGTGGGAAACACTACATAATCTTGCAAAATCCTATAAACCACTGAGAGCTGCCAAGGCAATTCTCTGGGTATCATCTGTGCTCTTCAGTAAAGAACAGGCCACAAGAGAGGCCAGATTACCCTTCAGGTAAATAATCCTGGATTTGGGAAGCAGATGAATTTCTGTATTCTCCACCTAGAGTTAAAAGTTTTCAAGTGACTTGGAGGGAAGAAACAGTAAACTTGCTGCATGGTACCAACGTTCTGTATCACAAACGTGCAGCAACGGTCTGGTTAAAGAATGCTGAGGTTGTGTGGCCAAACCCTTGACAGGTATTTCCATAATGAAGAGTGGCTCTGCAATCTTACTTGACCTGTAAGAGTGTATTCTTCATAATGTAATTCTTAACTGCATTTCTCATAGCATTGTTCCCCTGTAGGGTATTGCATTAGCCTGTGCACAACAGGTATGTAATATAGGGATGAATTGGGGGCATAATAAATGTTGGTTGCTATAGCAAGCAACCAGAGTGTATATATAGGAATAAGTTTGTTCAGAAACTGTCCTGGGCAGCTGCAATCAACTTCTGTCTCTGTGTCATACAAAGCCTTTCACTTAGACCATGCTTCTTCAGAGGTGATTACTAGTTGTGTGTGTGTGTGTGTGTGTGTTAGGCAGCTAGACAATAATGAGGGGTTTGACTTGCAGAAGTACAAACTATTTAGAGACGTGTTTGGAACCTAGGAGAACTATACACAGATAAATAATCATACAGTTGGAGGAAAACAAGAGAGAACATCTATTCTGTCTTGCACCACGTGGCAGCATTGACTAAGCCTTTATCAGCCGCAGAGATGTTTGTCTAATTCGTTCTTCAGATCCTCCAAGCAGCCTAAGCAATCTATTGCAGTGCTTATCTGTAAAAAAGATTTACTAAGTATTTTTACCTGGATCATTCTTGTTGCAGTAATGGATAGGACAAGAAAAACAGAGTTAAGCTGACATTGAGAGGATATTATTGCTACAAAAAAAAAAAAAAAAAGACTTTTATATACTTGAAGACTTTTTGTTCATTTTTAGTCACCATGCAAGGCTGCAATGGTGCTTATCTGTCTGCTTTTTTGCTGGTGTGTGTTTTAACTCTCCCTCATTCTCATTTCTCTCACCTGGATGTTCTTCAACTAGATGTTATCACTCCTGAAGTGCCTTCCCCCAGACTCTAGTGATATTCCAGATGAGGCTTCATCAGTAGTACTCAGTGCAATAGAAAGATAACTTCATGTGTCTTTCAGGCTGTTTGCAGTGTGATACAGGAAAGCAGGAATTTGCACTCCTGTCTCACCTTGGATTTTAGTAGGCACAGAACCGCTTTTTCACAGGTCTTGTTTTCAGAAATGGGTGAAACAATGTAGTTGCAGCTTTCCAAGATAATTCAGTTTGAGGAGGAAAAATGCTTCAAGCCAAAGTAGTTGGAATCTGGTGATTACAGGCAACAGGAAGACTCAGGTAATGTTAGAATAACCTAGACTCAGCTCTACCTATAATAAAGCTATATGTTGTCTCAGCATCTTTGCAGGCCTTCAGGCAGATTTTCAGTCAGGATAATATCATTACTTTCCCAGAGAAAGCCCAAATGTCTCTTCTGAATAAAGGTGATCAGAAACTGGGCACAATGATGTGAACTTCACCAGGTAGTAACTTCCACAAGAATTTCCTTTAGTGCTTAAAGAAAAATAGCTTGCCTGGTGAACTGCCATCCTCGTGTCTTATAGCACTGGGAGCATGTGGGTGTGCTTTGGTTTTATTCTTTTGAGATCTCCCATGTAATCTGACTACATCTTTATCAGCATTGAATTCAATATGAGGAGTGTTTTGATTTAATCTGTTTTAGCTGTTTTCAACATAGTGAAGTTAAGATTTATGAATAGAGTTCTTTTAATAGAAAATAAATTTTAAGTACTGGATGGTCTGTATAAACACATCAAATATATTCAGTATCTGCTTCCCATATTCTGAAAAGCATTTGACTCTTACAGCAAACCAATGCTTGACTCAGAGGCTTGGTAATTTTAATGACCATTTCATGTACAAAGCAATGCCTGCTGTCAGCCGTCTCCAACATAGGTTTCTGGGTTTGTGTTGACAGGCCACGCAAGGGGTGCGCTATGCTTCTCAACCCCTCATCAAGAATTTACAAGATTCCTTGTACTACTTAGTTCTGTGGCAAAACCTTCTGTTGTTTAATTCTTGCTGTCTACTTCTGAGTGATTATTTACTCAAGGGCGGTGTAAGAAATGGACTTATATAAAATGTTATACACCAGTTCTGGTGTCCAATTTGTACTAAACCCCATCAAGTGAAAGAGTATTAGTTCAGGGTTCTGCACAGTTTTTCAAAGTGGTCAGACACTATCAAGCCTTGTTGCTGTCAGACTCATTAACAAGAGAACTATAAGCTGCTAGAGGAAAATGTTGCTTTATTGTTATGTCATGATCAATGTCAAGAGGAATAAGATTTAAGCTTTGAAAATGGTGGCATGGACAAATGAAGGACATGGTCTAAAAGGTGTCTTACTGCCTCATTCAAGGTCTCTCTCAGACCCAGGTATCAAGACTGATTGGATTCAAATAATATAAAGATTAAAATTTTCTCTGATAAATATGTTAGACTTCTCAGTGATGTTTCTGACATCCAGAAACATGAATGTTATAGAACCAGATACAATTCAAGTGGAAGGCTGAGAAGATCCCTTCTTATGCAAACACTCGAGTGTTTCATCCATGAGATCAGATCTGTGTTCAACAGTACTGAATTGTGCAAACGTTTGGTAGAACACTTCTTACAGAAAATATCCTCTGTCTTGCTAGGTAAATGGAACATTTATCTTTTAATTATCTCTCATCCATCTTTGGTTGTTGTCATTGATGTGACTGAGCAGAAACCATTTATCATGGTTCCTAATGATCCTTCATTAACTAATTAAGTCAGTAAAGCTCAGAAAGAGCTTCAAGATAGCTCCAGTAATGAGGGAAGGCATGCTGAAGTTCTTACTTTTCTAAGTAAGTGACTGCTGTTTCCTGTATTTCTTTTGTTTATTCACTCACATCCCTGGAACAACAGGAGTCCCTCAAATGCTTTAAGGAGATTGCAAGCATGCATTTTGTAAGACGAAGGATGATTTTACTTTGTGACAAATACTAGTATTTGTCTCTTAACTGCTCCTGGGAAACTGCTGCCTCAGATCATATTCAGTTGCTTACGTACCCCAGACCTGGTTCTACCTGAAAGCTCCTGAGGAGAATTGCTTAGGTCTGGATGCCTTTGCTGTATTCACAGCCAATCCAATTTGGAAACAGCACAGTGAGGAGCATCAGCATCTCTACCGTGCCTGGATTGTTTTGACAAAAGGATGTGATGCTTTCACTTGATCTGCTTTCTGGAAGTCAAAGTGAATTGGGCTGTTCTGATATTCTGTTAAACTATTGCTTCATGATGGAAGAGATCCTGCGTAACAGAAAATCTTTCTTTAGTGGAGCTTTTTGTAACAAATGGAGTTGAGCAGGGCTGTATGTTCATATCCACTCAACTTCTGTTTTCAGTGTTGCTGATCTCAGCCTTAGCCTGTGGCACACTGAGGGTAATTGGTTCAGCCCTAGCAAAGTTATTTAAATCTGAATTTTGTGAAAACAGCCAACAGCAGGTCTACAGGATTTCTTTGGCTGCTTTAGACATCATCCAAACACTTTCATCTTGCAATTGATATCCAAAAGACAGTCATATTTTAGGCTTGCCCATTGGTAGCTCTGTAGCTGTCTTGTTGTTGCAGCTGCAGGCTCAAAAGTGCATCCAGTCTGACAGTTTGCTCTCTCCTAATTGATGTTAAATACCTCTGCATACCTGTAAAGCAAGTGCACCTTGAAAGATACTCCAACCAAGCTAACACTGGAGTGGTGCCCATTTTGCAAAAAAAAACCATAAAAAGCAGAATTCTGAAGTCCAGCACACAATGCTAAAGAACTGAACTCCCCATAGAAATAACTTTCATTCCCTTCTCCTCTCCTTTTGCCCTCTACAACAGCAGCACCAATTCAGTACTATATGAGTGAGAAGTCCTTTATGTGAGTGTTACACAGTTGTGTAGTTTGGACTCTAAACAGAGGACTCGAGTTTCTGGAACCAAGATATATTTTACATTGTGGAAATTGTAGTCTAAACTAACAGGCTGGAGCAAAACTGAAGTGAATAATATCAAGATAAAGAGGATGCATTTGTGGAGTGAAGATGAAAAACTGCCTAACCAGATTGAAAGAAACTTTGTACTCTGCTGCATATAGTTAGTAAGATATAGCCCTATGCCTTGCCGTATTGGGACTTCATTGCACTCCGTGCAGAGGTTACTGTTGTTAAGAGCAGAGTGGGAAGAGACAAAAAGACTCTGATCTTTGGAGATAAGTCATAGAGGTCATCCCCAGGAAGGAGAACAGACCTGGCATGACAGCTTCTCCACTGTCTCTCAGCCTTGTAGATCAAAGCAGTTCTGTTGCTGTGGTGAAGAAAACAAAATGACAACTTTCCTGTGCTCTCTGGTGATGCAATGGTGCCTGCCTGTGTGCTGACACCGGCCACAAGGACCTTTATTGAGATTAAAGGATTATTGAGCGGTGCACAGTTCAGCTCAGGATCTTGAGAACGAAAGTCTTGAAGCTCCTTAGTAAGTTGTGGACAAATGAGCTTCTTCCTGTTGGTGGTGGTGCTGTCTGATTTTCCTTCCAAAGGATAATCTGGTTCTATTTATGTAGGTGGCAACTGGATTTCAGTCAAGAAGGCAAACTTTAGAAGTTGAGAGGCTGTAATGTATTACTGGTATATGTGGCAATAATGTATTCTGGTGAGTGAGATCCTGTAGCTTCATTATTATTAAATAGAACTAATCGAAGATTGACTTGCTTTCCTGGGGAGTAGGAATATTATATTAAAATTTTTCATAAAATTTTATATATATATATATATATATATGTAATTTTTAACTCTTGCACAAGCTTGAAATGTAAACGTAAAATACCAAGGGTTTGGTATTCTGTAGCTAGACCTCAGCTCCCAGGAGGTGCCCCATGACTGGGGAATCTCCTTTTTATCTTGCACTTGCTCAGGAGAGAAGGGGCATAGGAGATATCATGCGAGGTGTCTGAGCAGCAGAGGAGAAACAGGACCCTGCGATAGCTAAGGTCATTTGTCACTGAGGCAGCATGTTCAAAGAAATGTAGATTATGTTGAACTTGTCCAAAACTGAATAGCTGATTCTACTTGAAAAAAATCAAAGTGCTTTTGTTCTGCATCAGCTTGGCTCAGATCATGGTATTTTGTTTAGGCTTTACTGAAGGAAAGTTGTAGATCTGTGTACCTTTCAAAATGTTTCCCCAGAAGATTTCCCTTAAGTAATAGGATTTTCTACTGAAAAATGTTTCTGTCACTCAAGTTTAGCATCTCTCAGGGCCCTGTAAAAATGTTCCAGTTGTGCAAAGCTCTAAGATGTACATGGTCCTAAGATCTTTAGTCCTAAGCTCTAAATATATAAATAGATAAGGGATAGAGGCTAAAGGTACCACTTGGAATGAAATAAATCTGGTTGTCTGGCACATCTTTGTCAGTTAAATCACATTTATTTGAAGTTTCAAGTTGCATTGACAAACTTCTACACTTGATGGCAAAGCTTTTGGGGCCCATACGCAAACCCTGAACTCTCTAAGACTTGCCTATAGGTAGTAGAGATGGTAATACCAGAGGCAGAGAAAGTCTGAGTGCCTCTGATATGAGATTCTTGGGTGACAAGCAATTTAGAAAGGTCTGTGCCTGAAGCTGTAGGTCAGGACGTCCCACACAAGGGCTAGTTCTTAGTGCCCCAAACAGCTATGCGTCGTGACAGCTGGACATGTCCGTAGAGCTGAATGAAGGCCGAAGGGCAGCACGGGGAACAAGGTGAGTTGCTCTTCTGGTGCTGGAATGAACTGGCCTTATAGAGACCTATGAGTGGTAATGCTGCCTAGAAGGCTAGAACTGTAACTATTTTATTTTGATGTTGCTGAGTAAATAGATTGTGGAAGGCATCTGCTTTGGAAATACATTTCGCACAACAAATAACATTTAAATGACTTTCAGCAAATATCGCTGTGACATTTGCTGTTTGTTTTGTTTTGTTTGTTCATTTGTTTTCTAAAACCTGTATCCTTACCTAACCTTGTTTGAGACTGGCAGATCAGCTACTTTAAAAAGATAGCTCATGCCTTGTTTTCCTCCTCTAAGCACTGGTTTTATTATTATCACAACAGTGCTACAGAGATGTATGGCATTTTGCAGACATTTCCAGATCTTTACTGAAAGGGTTTTATAATTCAATCCCTAATCCTACTTCAAGATTTTCAAGAATCATCCTTTTGGTCTCACAGAGCCATGGCAAAGTGAGTAAAATGCCCTAAGGTTTTAGGTTTTAAATAAATATAGTACAACATGAAAAACAAGAGTAGCAGAATCCCTCCCTCCCTCCCTTCCAATTTGCCTCTCGCCCTGCAAAAAAAGGGCCGGAGCAGATAAGGGAAAACTGCTGAATTTCTGAACCTTGATAGCTTTCCTCAAGAGCTTCTGGGAAAGCCCCACTGTGGCAATGTATAGGGCTCGGACAGTCGTGTTCAGGCCTCTCTGAGTCTGGGGAACCAAACTTTCCATGGCCCCAGGCTGTGATGCAGCCAGCCAGCCGTGTACTTGCAGCTTCCAGCACTTGCCACTCAGACAACTGAAAAGAGAGTTTACAGTGTCATTAATAAATTGGTATATATAGTCCCTGTTGATAAGACTTGTGCAGATGTTTGTGAGAATTAGCTACATTTTTCCACATAGAGATAGAGTGACTTATCTAATCTGAGATTACAGTACTTGATTTACCTTTGTATCATGAATATTTAAACATTATTTAAATAGATTATTTAGCTGTGGTATGTGCCCCAACTCTGAACTTTGGTGATTCACATGGAAACCTTTTTATTTCAGTTTTCATGAATACATAATTGAATGCTGGCACAGCACCTTTACAGTGGTCTTGATATATCTGCAGATATTTGGACTTGGAGATACTATGGCCCTGCAAAGAATCATTGATGCTCTTAGACGTTGGCAGCGATGTACACTAAAACCTATTAGATGTAACACTTAGTTGTCTTTCCAAGTTTGAAATTTCAGTTAGGTGAAGCAGGACAATACTAGAATTCAAGAAGAGAAGGGAAATTCAAGAAAAGAAAAGGGAATTGAGATTATTAGTTTCCACTCTTCCAAAATGTACATTATACAAAATACTTTTGTCATTTCTGTTGTGAGCAAATAACAGTCACCTACAGAATGCCTTTCCCTGCCTTCTTACTGGCTTTAGAGTTATTTTTTTATTCCTTCTTTCACATCTTCTGGGCTGCTCTTTTTCTAGCTCTTCTGTTCTGTATTTGCAGGACTGCATGCACTTACCTCCCTGTGCCTTGCTGTTAAAACAAAGCTATCCTCCGTGAGGCTCTGGTGTCATTGCTATTGAGAATAATCCTCAAAACAGGAGGAGAGCCCGTCCTTTTCAATGCGCATTTCCAAGAGTTTTTGGTATAAGCAACCTTCTGACATCTTTAAAGTTTCTCAGTTCTTTAGAGCCTCAGTTCTGTCTTTATTGGTTTCATGGTTCCTATTAGTATCAGCTACTTTGTGCCATCACTCAAGTATGTGTGACCTTCCCATGCTACCCTGATATCCTCTGTCCAGAAATTCTCCTTCTGCAAATGGCTGATATTCAAATACACTGTAAGTGACAGTCACGGCCACTTCTGTGTGTAACAGCAAAGTGAAACCCTTCCATTGATCTTTGTGTTCTTGATGTGGGCATGAGCAGGATGCGCATGCGTGCTGCATATTTATTCAGACGTTCACCATACTGTCATAATGACAATAAGTAGTCACTGTGTTTTTTGGGGGGTGGGAAATAGGTAGTTCAGATCACACTTGTTTATATTAGGGTGAATTGAGATGCAACGAGGTAGAAAGATCTTCACGTTCCCTTGAGCTTACATTCTGCACGAGTCCATATACGATCAAGTTCATGCATGATGTTTTCCTAGCTAACTTTCTTCCATGCCTGGCTGTCTGACTCCTAGCTGAAACTATGCTGAGGTTTCTGCATTCTCCAATTCCGAAAAGAGATGATGGTACAAGATATCTGTACTGTATTATTTTTCTTCATAGCAGTCTGTATGGTGCTGTGTTTTGGATTTGTGACCAAAGCAGTGTTAATCACACACCAAGGCTTTAGTTATTGCTGAACAGTGCTTAAACAGTGTCAAGGCTTTCTCTGTTTCTCACCCAGCCCCCTAGTGAGTAGCCTGCCTTGACAGCACTGGTGGCAGACAACTGAATTGTAGGGACTGCTTCTGCTGTTCCATATTCAAACTGCAGGTTTCTCTACATCTTCTTCTCATCCTTTCATATAAAGACAGTGGGGAGAAAAAGGCTTGTAAACCTGCACTAATTTAATGTATCTCATTTTTAATATTATTCTCTTCCAGAGATTCATTCTTTCTACTTAGTGTGTCAACGAGTTTGTAGCTGTAAAAGCAACTGTTACTGTGCAGCAAAATAAAAAACTTAGAAAGATAGAGAAAAATATATGTTGCAGCTGTATCCAAAAATGGTTTCTCCATTTTCTGCCCTTCTTTAAAAATTCATCACCTTCCAAAGCTGTTCTCCAACCTAAAGAGACTTGAAGCTAAAGACATACATATTTAATTTTTAAAGAAATCTAGAGAGGATGAGGCCAGGGTCAGCACAAGGCTTCTCAGCGGGGCGAGCAACATTCAGGTTTGCTGCCCCAAGAGCAGCTGGGGAGGGGGCTGCTAAGACTAAGACTGGGTGGAGGAGAGGCTGGGGGTGCTCAGCCGGGTTCAAGGTGGGTACGGGGCCTGGGCAGGGGAGGAAAGCTGGACGATGACAGGAGGTCCCTACAGAGCTAGGAGATTACAGCAGGATGACGGAGTTTAGCGAAGTTATTTGTCAATCAGAATGTTTAATAATAGCTGGTCTGGATGGAGATGAGAAGTCGCCACAAGGGTTTGGGGAAGGTATGTGCGTTTTTGTGGGATTTCTCTCTTCCTTTCCACCTCTTTTCCTGCGCACCTCTTTCTCCCCCACTGTTTGCTCCCTCTGACAAGGAGCGATTATGTGAAGGGGCAGGGCTGTGACGGAGTTCCACAGGAGGGTCCCAGAGAATCAGGCCTGCTCCTGCTCAGGACGCTCATCCTGTGCTTAGGATGGGGCTGCAAATGAAGGTGGCAGCAGCTGCTGCTGTTGTGGGACTGCCTTAAACATCCCTTGGCAAACTGTGCAGGCAAGAGGCCACTGGGATGGTCACAGAAGAATCGCACAGAGGCAAAACAGGGTTATTTGCCACCCCAGGCTGCTTTGTATTTTTTGTGTATAGTTCTGTGGATGAGACTTTAAAGTTTGGCTGTGCTCTGAAAAGAAAACAGAAGGGCTTTTAAGTTTCCATGTCTGTTATTTCTCAAAGAAATGTGCTCAGTTCAGAAGTAAAAGAAGGTTCCTTTTCCTGCTGTTTCTTTGAATGTTCAAGCTGAACTTTTTCTCTGGCTTTTGCCTGTTACAAAGGCATACTGCCCTAGATTTAGACCCTTTAAAGCTATAGCTACACTTGTTGAACAGTTATTTTTTTTTCTTCCTAGCTTCACATAACATCTGTTTGTTAAAACCTTAAAGCAGAAACGGTGATTAGTAATTCTGCTATATTTAGCTAGCTGAGATAAGCCCACAGGTTGTCCAGTGTCAAATTTCAATAGCTCTTCCATGTAAAACAAACAAACAAAAAAAGCAAAGCAAAACCAAGCAAACAAAAAACCCCATCAATACACTAGAGATTTAGAAGGAACTAAATAAGACTTCTGAAAAGAAACTTTTTTCCCCCTAGTAAAAGCAACACCAGCAGTACGCCAGTGTCACTCCACTGCCTGAAAGCAAGTAGCTATGTTGATTAAGGGTCAAGAATAATTCACTTGAGTCTACTTCCCTTAGCTGTATTGGCTCTGAACTGGTATCAGAACAAAAAGCCAGTGGTAGCCTCTTTCTGTACTAAAATCAATAAGCCTAATAGTCACCACATAAAGAAAATGCATCGGAAGCTAAGCCTGTGTCCTCATAGAATCTATTAACCTTGGAAATGTTAGTGGATTTATTCCCTATTTTGCAAGGTTGATAAGAGGTTATAGTTTGTTGTTGTTTTGATTTCCTGATGGGGAAATTGAGGCATAAGCAGAGTACGAGATGCACCTCTCATAGTGCATTGTGAACTAAGATTTCAGGAATTTCTATCTTTACTTTCCTGTAGCATCTCTTGTTCCTGAAGGCCTGAAATAGGCACTGTCTCAATATACGCTGCTTGCATATGCTCAGTATACGTTTCTATACGCTGCCAGTAAAATCTGTTCTGAGAGCAGCCTATGGGCAACTTGCAGACAGAAAAGAGAACTTTTTCAGTAAAGCTACTTTTTAGAAATCCTATGGGACCTATAACCTTTTTACTCATTCATTCACTATTTCATTTTAATTCTTCCTCCCATTTGAGGGACAAATTTTATGCAGCCAAATGACACAACTGGAAATTCTGACATGGGTCACCAGGGTGAAATGGTGCCATGTACAAAACCATATGAATATTTAGAGATTGTGGATGGTTGGTGTAACAGGACAGAGCCTGCCTGCCCAGTCTGTACAGGAATCTATCACCTAAAATAACTGTGGGGTGGATGATGCATGGTTTATTAAATAATTTTATCATGCTCTTTGTTGTGAGTCAGGTGAGTGCCAGTTACTAAATGGTCCTAGGACCAACTGTGCTTCCTTGGGACTAAGGACCCGGTTATAGTTAGGTTAGATGCTGGGACTTATCCACAAATGCTTTCATGCTCATAAATCAGAGTTTCACTGTACTTCTCTCCCTTCAATTCCCTTCTCTCCCATAGCAGATTTTTCATGTTGGTGCTGAGCTTTTCTCCCAGGCTGCCTCTCTCCTGAAAAGAACATTAATTCATTAACTGTTATTAGAATTAATCTGCCCTAATGGACCTGTTCTGACCAATGTATTCATGTTTGCTTCAAGCAGTCTCAGATCTATTTTAATTACTCTTATTTTGGTAATTACTGTCTCTGTCTTCACGCTCCTTTGTTCTTTCCTGATTTTGCTGATTCAAGCCTTTGAGAAGAGGTTTTGCAATTTCATAAGATCAGATAGAAGTCCTTCAACTCCTTGATGAATTGCAGTTTCTCTTACAGCAAAATTGTCCAACAGTTCACAGAGAGGAGTATCCATCACTTCTATTTACAAAAGTTAGTCTTCTGTCACTTTGATAGAGGATGAGAAGTAAGGACAGATAGCAGGGACATCTCAGCAGAAGTTTATACTAAAAATCAAAGTCTAAAAGACATGAAAGTATGTCTTACATTTCAATCCTTTAATCCTTTAAAAAATATATATTAATAATAGCAAAAAATCCTGTACAAACACCCCCCTTCCCCAAAATGCTTTACCGTAGTAAATATTCTTGCAAAATACAGATGTTTGGTATCTAGATCTAATTTTGGTTAAAAATTGAATCAAACAAGACTGGACAAACTATGGACTAGATTCCATAACTAACTGTAACTGATCTTCTATTGTCTATATTTGTATGATGCATTATATATATATATATTATATATATTCTATTATAATGTGCTTCTTTAATGTTTATGTTATGTTAATGTTTATGTTATGTTATGTTTTAATGTTTATGTTATGTTATGTTAATGTTTTTAATGTTTATGGTGTAGCCAGAGTATTGTCTAAGGCTATGATGCTACTTGGGGCGTTTTTATGGGCAAGAGGAAAGAAACTACTGTTTGTTGTATGTAGATTGTGGTCAAAATGGATAAATGTTTGCAGGTACAGCCCTTACGTGATTCATGTGGAGGATGCTGATGATATTTTCAGATTCACACAGAAGTGGAGCTTAGACAACTGTGATAATAGAGATGAATGTCTTTTTTTGAGCTTTGTTTGATGATACTATGATCTGTGACCTTCTATTAGTATTTCTTGTAGGAACCTAAATAAAAATATCAGGAATATTTCAGGAAAGAAACCTATATAGCTATTGAGCTGGGCATTTTAATGCTAGTGTTGTAATTAAAAGAATGTACTTGGGAGTGGAGAAGTAGGGGGAAGGCAGAAGACTGATGCATACATAGGTTTCCACTGCTCTCATTGGTAGTTTTCAACCAGTGAGACCGTGTAGCAAGTTGAAAACTGTTATTATATTTTAGGGAGTAGGCTGAGATTTGCATCAGCGACAGATAACCTTATATCTGCTTACTAAGATTTTTATTTTATCTTCCTTCTTTCTGCCAGCTACAGACTACTGAGCTAGATAAACCAAAAGCTTGATCAGGTATAGCAAATAATAGCTGGCCAATAATGTTTTTGCTTGATCAGTATTGGTCTCTCCTTTATACCACTCTCTGTGTAATAGCATCCATTTCATGGTCTTTGGAGCCTCTAAATAGATGGTTTTTTTCATTGTATTTTCTAATGGTTTGCTCTTTTATTTTTTATTCAGCCAGAAATTTCTGGTTAAATGTGTTTAACCGAAATGGTAGTGCTACACGGTCTTTTTTCAATTTGTGCAGATTTTCACTCTGATTAATAATTTTATCTCTAAATCTAGTGTAATGCAGGTAGGAGATGCTGGGAGCCACTATAATTGCACTAATGCTATTTCCACTCCTGCCTATGTTGCATCATGTTTAAAGACTAGCCTTTTCTCTGGGCTATACCCTTTCAGATTTTAGTGCTGAAGTATTTGTGCTGGTCCTTTTTTTTTTTTTTTTTTTTAAAGCCTTTTCTTACAGTCTTGCTCACTCCTGCATAAGGCTGTTATTTGCCAGTTGTCTCAAAAGCTAATTTTCTTCTGGCAAGGAATGCAGAATGTGCACAGGTTATTTGCTCTTTGAATTTTCAATACTGTATCTGTTTACAGATGAGTACCTGTAGAGGGCTCGCAGCTGACCAAGACTTGCTAAAGGGAACAGGTCAAATGGTTTTGCCCATTTAAGTTACAGCTTTTTGGATGTCAGAAAACATCACAGTGAATTATATTTTCTGTGGTATTGGTTTGTTTGGAAATGTTTCTAAATTTTGATATTCCTTTCCATGTTTTTTATTGTCAATAATTGCATATTATACTCTTTAATAGTTGCTTTTTTTTGGTTCCTTCAGTAATGGGAGTTTTCCTGCAATCACTCTGCTACACCCATTCAAGTACCTGATACAGTTTCTACTGAAATGCCTCTGGCAGTCAGTACAATACCAGTGGCATTCATAACCTCTGATGTCCGCTACGTGCGACTGCAAAGAGGAGCCACTGTTGATAAAACTTTACATGCCAAAATCCTTTTAGCTGTTCTTTTATCAGCCCCAACTGAGAGAATGCAGAGTTTGGTTAAGCTTGGCTAAGTAACATCTTGCTCCCCAACCAAGTGCAACCAGGTGGATCTGTTCTAACAACGTTATTGGAAAGAGTACTTTTAAATGCTTAACAATTGGTAGTTTGTACATTTTCTTCTGACTATTTAGAAACCTATTCTCTGTCCTACTGCCAGTAGGTTTTGTATGTTACCATCTATAGCTTTTGACCTCTACAGAGAAAGAAAGTTAGATACACTTAAAAAGAGATGTGTTTGTATATCTCATTCCTTTTGGGTTATCTACTTGGCTGACAGTAGTTGAGGTAGAAAGCCACCAGGAACACATAGCAAAGCTCTGGAAAACAAAAGAAGTATTGCTTAGGAACAGCCCTTCCTGACTCCAGTTGCTCCCCATCATTTCTAAATGGGGGAAAAAACAAACAAACAAAACAACAAAAAAAAAGAAACAGGTTCAGAGGGATCCTAGTAACTGAAAATGCTGACCAAAGCATGAAGGTGAACAGACAGGTTGTGAGCAAATTGAAGCTGATAAAGAAATACAGGAACAGCAAGTGTCTGTCTGGCTTACTCAACCTAAATTTGGTCTTTCCCAAATTATCATTAGAGACTGAGCTTTTGTAAGAAATTTTGTAAAAAGGTCCTTTCTGTTAAGCTACCATCCAGAATTTAAGAATCCCGTGGATAACTGGATAAACTTTGTCTTGAATGAAAGCAGAATTTTTGCTTAGTTAATATTATGGGTCCCCACAGAAAGAGGTATAAAAATGGTGTATATAATAAGGTATAAAAATGGTGTAACGTAATAATGGTGTAGATAATCTTGCTGGCCAGGTCTTAACATGGTTGATGAATGCAGCAGGCAAGGGAGGTACAGAAGCTGTGGCTGTTACCTAATGAGTGTGCTTGAGGCAGACTAAAAGGGGCCAAGGCGCATTTGGATCTGTAGCACCCTTCCTGGTTTATTTCTCTGCTACTGCAGAACGCGGTTGCTATAGTCCTCCCATTCCTTATACTCTCATCCACACAATTTTTCCACCTTTTTCTTTTACGTAGAACTTGCTCAATGACCAATGTCTTAGTCTGCTTATGTGCTTTCCATGACATGCTGGGTGTCAATTCCAAGAACATATATCGGTCTCCTGATGTTCTTTCTGTTCAGTTGAACACATCTGGTTTTATTTGTTGTTTTGTTTATAAGGCAGAATGAGTTCCATAACATTTAGTGGGTGTAGGCCTCATGTCATAGATTTGTCACATCCATGAATACTTCAAAATGTACAAATTATGGGTTCCTGCCAGTATTCATAAAAACTGTGGTTGTGCTTTATTTTTCCTGGCTCCTGATCCATTGCAAATAATTTAATCCTTGTTATTGTTTCCTTCCTTTGGAGTTACAGTGTTAATCAAATATTACAGTTGTCTCATCTGCACTTGTCTGTTCTGCTACTTTCCCCCATTACGAATACTTGAATGCACAGTGATCTTGCTTTTAACCAGAGAACAAAATATTGTTGCTTCATATTGCTTTTTCTTTTCTGACTTGTTTCGTTCAACATAGAAACAGAAGTCTTCTTTTGTAGTACAGAAAGTTTTATTGCTACTGTACAGTAGTCAAGATGAAGCGCATGTGTTTTATTGATTAAAATTTCAAGTTTTTGAGAAAAATATATACCCACTCCCACCTGAGATTGGAGGACAGCCAGTACCACAGCACAAAGAAGCTTCATTCCCGGTAAGGCATAGTACTTTGGAGAGACTTCAGCAGGCTTCCCACCACTGCAGAACATAGAGAGAATAAAGTGTTTCCAGTGCTGCCACTCTGGACCCAAGAGCAGCTTTTGTTGAATTAGAATTTAGGACCAGTTATATAAGAATTCATTTACTCAGTAAATTAAATGCTTTTATGTGAGCCTGGGTATATTTAGAGCTTGGTTAAGAGGCTCCCATAGTAGTTTGAATGCTTTTTTTTTTCCCCCCATCCTATTCCTATTGTCATTAATATCTATAAATCTTAATTGAAATTACAGAGCTGACAAAATGTGCTAGTCTGTAGTCAGCTGGGATGAGAAGTGGCTCTGGTCCTGGGCCAGCAAAGGAATCAAGCTTTCAGGTTTGAAACAAGACAGTCATACCTCAGAGTTAAACACAAGTAAGGAGGAGAGGGGGGGCAGTGGTGTCCAATGCTCGGAACTATATACACACTGTGTGTGGTTCTGAATATGTGTCCATCACAACAGGCAAGCTGCTTTTTATTTAAATCCTCATTTCTCCTGGCTGCATACTAATTTTCAGAGTTAACTCTTGGAGAAATGAGGTTCTATGTATTTAATCACTGGTTGACAATGTCAAAGTAGATGCCAGGGAACTGCAGAAAAACTTGCTATCTATTGAATCACAGTAATGTTCTGGTATAGAATTAATGATCTTTAATTTTTTGTTGACAAGTTTGGTGACTGAGGTGCCATGGCCAAGATGAAGAGTAAAATGTAGTAACTTTTGTGCAGAAATTAAACTGTTTTATTTAAGCTCAGAAGGAAAACTACTGAATGAACCACACTGGAATTCTGATCTAGTTAGTCAACGTAGTTCCAACTGTGCCTGTGTGGCTCCCTCTCTCATGCTCCCATGTTCCCATTACAACGGGGACACCCATCTGTCTGCAGCTGGAGTGTGGGATATTACCTTTCTAACCATCTGTTTCCTGGTTCTGAAACTCCCCTCTAACTTTTCATTGCATAATTCAGGTATCTCTGCAGGTGCGCATGTGTGTTTGGGGTGGAGCAGACCTGTGAAGAATACCTCACCTTGACTTTTGTGGTTTCAGCGAACACTCTGGGTCAAGAACGCCTTTTTGGACTAATTCTCATCTGTCCCCTGGAGCTCAGTTTAACTTTTACAGCAAACACCACCCCTGCTGTGCCTCCTGCTCTGAGGTGTTTGCAGCTGCTGATACCTCCAGAAGCATCAGCGAATCTGAAAATATGAAGGTTTGTTTCTTGTTTCTCCTGTTTGAACTCGTACTGGGACACTGTGCAGGCTCCACTGACAGTGGGTGCCCTCCTCCTGCCCCTGGCTTTATCACGCACAGGGTATATTTAACCTCCCTCGCCCTGGTGCCTTTGAGGGCTTTTGCAGGCTGCTGCCATCTTCCTGAGGAGAAAGGGCTCTAGGGAGAGACGTGCTAGACTGATGGGGAGAGAGAAAGGAGGCTTTTAGATACTCTGTGTGCTCTGTCAAGGAAAAACAAAAACAAGTTAGAATAAGCAGGAAGAGTTTCCACAGACTTGACAACTGAACTTTGGAATGAGCTGTGAAGTACTTTTTAGCTCTTCTGTGCATTGGTGTTTAAGATGGCAACTGCTCTTGAAAGATGAGCGCGCTCTCTGCCTTCCTGTTTCTTCTAGCGTTCACCCAGAACACTATGGAAGGTATGAGGGGGAAAACCAGTACTCAGGCTTTGCTTCAAGAAATTAGGGCACTCAGGCTTAATCAGCTCAGGTCTTTGCTTCACAGTGGAGAGTGCTATTTATAAGCAAACATACAAAAAAACCTCTCAGTCTTCCATCTAGGAGCAGTCAGACTTGAAACAAAATTCCAGTATTTAAATGATCAGTCTCAAGGACTCTTGGAAAAAAAAATCATTGTATGTAGGTCATCCTGGTGCATGATTAGGAATTTGTAAGTTCAGTGAACTTAATTCATTTAATAATATTTTTTTTCCTCTGACTCTGCCTTCTGATGCTTAACCATAAAAAGAGTTCCCATGTAGATTGCAAATATATTACTGAAACCAGGCTGCATGCTTTCTCTGTCACTTTAGTCAAGATCTTTTCTTAGTTATTTGTCTTGCAATGTGTTCTATGCTTTATCTGGGCTTGACAGGCTTTCCTTTTTTTACCTTTTTATTAGGAAAATGATTTGCACCTAACCCAGCTCTAGATTCTGCTGCATTATAGTTTTGTCTAGTGCTTTAAAGAGGTGAGCTTCCACACACCGATTCCACAAAAGTGAGTACAGCTATTATAAAAGTGCAGATTATTCTGTTTAGCTAAAAGGGAAAGGAAGGGGTTTTCTGGTTGCGGGATTTTTTTTCTTTTTCTTTCTTTTTTTTGGGTGTGTGTGTGTGTGTCAGCATTTTACTGTAGTCTTTCCCCCACCAACTTCTTTCTGTCATTCAGAAAGAACAGTCATTCAGTTCTGTTTCAGTCACAAGTTTTGTAATAGTGGAACAGTATAGCTCCTACTACAGTGAAGTGACCAGTTCCTTTCAGTAGCAATATAAATCCAAATTAAGACAATGCACAAGAGTATTAAGACCAACGTATTAGTGTAAGGATGCTATTGATTTAACTTTTTTTTTTTAATCCACTTCTAAACAGAATAAAAACAGTTCTTTGATTTGAGTATGGCAAGTGTTTTACACAGCACACCACTGAAATGTGGGGATTTGGAATATGAAGTGTGCTTAGAATTTCAGTGAGGTTTGATTTTCATTAAATCTGTCCTAGGTGAAATCTAATGCACTGTGTTATTTCATGATTTTTGCATCCTAAATCAGGAGTTACTCATGCTGTAATTTGAAACTTTAACTCTTCTGTCAGATGTGACAGTATATAGATTTAGCCAGTGGTTTGGTGAATAGTAGAAGTGCTCCTAGAATAAGAACTTCAAGGCTGAGAGTGGCAGTTGAATTACCCAGATTCAATGAGGTTAAGGAAGCTGAAGGAACTTTCTGACTCCTTTCTTGTAAGTGATTTTGTAAAGAGAACTTTTTCCTCTGCCATTGCTATCCTTGATAGATCTGTTATAAAAGTTAAATCATTTATCAAAACTGCCATAGCTCCCATGACCCATAGAAGAAGGACTACCAGACCTTAATTGCAATAGCTGTGTAATTTCAGAAATTCTCTTCCCTTGTTCACCTACTCTCTGACCTTTGTGCCAGCTTCTAATTTCCTTCTGTAATTGACTCTTTCTCTTTCTAGTACAGCAAACTATGGCAGCAGATGCATCTTCCTAATACAGTGGAAGATCCAGATAGTGCTGTTGAATGCCTAGCAACTTTACTTTTATCTATTTAACAATCAAGTATCTGGGGAGAAAAAAAAAATACTAGTCTTAACAAGTTTCAGCTGAAAAAAGGAACAAGTTTTCCTAAATCTTGAGGTTCTGGTTGTTTTTGTTTTGTTTTTAATACATAGACCTCAGTAAGGACTTTGGCCCAAATTTGAAGATAATTGGGGTTTTAGGACAGCTGTTTGGCTCAAGACATGCTCATTTCAGTCACAAGGAACAGCTAATAAATTGAGACAGGGCCTGAGGAGGGGAACTGGAATAGTATCTGAGTATACTGTGTTGGAAAATTGAAATGTTTAACTTGTGTATTCTTATCCAAAATTCATATCCAAGACAAGTCTCTGGGATTTTTACTCTCTGCAGTTAAACAGCTTCTACAGTGAGCATTACCTTGGTCTTACTGTAAAACTGGAGGCAAAAGTGTACTTTTTTTTTTTTTAATTGGTCTATATTCTAAAATAGGTAGAACAATAATTAGTTTTCTCTTTAGGTTGTGTTCAGCTTACTTTTTAGATGTGTGCATACGAAGACCTGAAGTCCCATTTAGTTCTTGTTTATTCTTTGTACTTCTCCCAATGGACTGATAAAATCATAGAATGTTGTACTTACAGCTAAAAACATGTCTCTTCCAGACTAAAGATTATTTAACAGCTATATCTTTTTCTAACAGGTGTATCACCCTGTTATAAGATGCATATGTCAGATCAAAGTATAGTAAATATCTTCAATTAGGCAGCATTAAGGACTGGAAATTTCCTTGAAAAATGGTAACTGTATTATCATAGGCATGTGATTAAAAGCCATGGGCTTAAGACTGTGGTACTGCAGAGGAAAGTGGTCTGTAACAGGAGTCCTGAGAAACATCCCAACAGTTAAATATGAAGGGACTGAAAATCTGAGTATGAAGATGAATTGTAAGGCAAGAACTCCACAGATTTATTTTTTTTTCCTCCTAGAGGAGACTTCTGTTTCAGCACTGCCTTTCCCAACTTTTCCTGCGTGCCACTGTTGTTATTGACTGATACAGAAAAGAGATTAATTTGTGGATATGCTCAGGAATGCCCTTTACCTTATTGGGTAAGTAGCATCACTAAGTCAGTAACTATAGACACAAAAAAAATGGACTTTAGCTCTAGGTTATTGCAGTTGGAAGTAATGTTTAAATAAATCAAAGTTATTGCTTTGTAAGATAATGCTGTTGGCAATTAGAACAACTAAAAATTACTTACTTTTCGTATATACCTAGCAGCTACAAAATTAGGAAATAAAGACAACTCATTCTTGTTGAACTACAACCAAACAGGCCCACTTACAGTTTTACAGGACAGAAGAGAAAGCATGACATCAGGTAAAGAATTTTTGTAATTTTTCATGTCCTATTTATGCCTGGGTTTAAGGAAACAAACCCTAATACACTATATTTGCTTTAGATATGGCACTGTCTGGTAGTCCATAAACTTTTTCTGCTGGCTATGTCTCCTGTCACTTGTTATTAAAATGTTTAGGACTCGGGAGTGCAGAGGGCCAAGACTAGAACTTTCCTTGGGTGTTTGAATCGTGAAAGTGATATGCCTGTATAACCTATTCATAATTCAAGAACAAAATTAGTACTATAACTTCTGTTATTATGTACAGACGTCAATAGAGAGACTGAGTAGTCTACACAGCAAAAATGAATAAATCCCACCAACTCGGATCTGATGCTTAACACAACCTCTGCCTCCCCACCACCACCCCGAAAACATTTTCTGTAACTTGCTCCTCCATAGCCACAGAGAGTCTGTGGTGCTATATGTGTGTAGGGAAAAGCAGGAGCCTGTAAATACTACGTAGTCCTGTGGCACCCACCAAATACAGGACTCCTTACCTTGTCTCGATTCTCTCTATCTTGTTTTAAAATATAACTTCATGGCAACTGAAGGGGCAGCCCTTTGCACTGGGGAAAGAACAGGTTGTTTTTCAAAGTTTAGAAGGCTGATACATGATTTATATCTGTCCCATGCTTAAGTATTGATAGTTTGGTTTTAGCTAGGGACTGCCAAAACAAGCATGGGCCTCCACTTTCTTCTCTTTAATATCTTTTCTATCTTATATTATTTTAACCTTTTCAGGCATGGGTGGGGGTATGCATGAAACTAAGAAGCAGGTCTACTTACCCTGCCTTCTCTTCCTTTCAAGCGGTTAGAGGTCAGCAGGCACCATCCTTGTTGAAAACAACAGTGATCTGAAGAACAGCAACAGCTGGAGATCAAGTCGCCATCACCCTGAAACAGCTTCCTTCTGACTGGTGTTGAAACTGCTACTTGTCATCAGCTAGATCACTTCAAAATACTCCTTGAACTATGAAGGTAAGAGAAAAGTACACATCTACAGAATTGTCTAAAATTTCACAAGTCAGTGAACATTTTGCACTCCTCCATACCTGACAAGACAGAGTTACTATCTCAGAGAGTAGTTTAAGGACAGACCACATCAAAATTGTACTGAAAGGATAGAAACGCAATGCATGTAACTTACCAATACAAGAAGCAGCAAAACAAAACCTTAGATGTTGCTGTTGTGGCTACCAAAGAGTACAGGAAGTTGTTATGATTTAATAAGCATTAAAAAAAAAAGTGAGTATCTGCTGAGCTAAAGCTGTCATGCCTAAGAAACTGGCCTGCATGATCTTTACTTTCCTTAGAACAAAATACTCTAACGATTCAAAAACAGTGTGCTAATCAGACTGTGTTAAAAGTTTGCTAGAGATCAGTAACAGTATCTACCTTTTCTTGGTATTTTGTGGGTGGGTGGTGTACTTCTGTATCTAAAACCGTTTGTCTTTTGATACCAACTTAACACAGGTAAGCATCTAGCATTTGGGAGTACAGTCCATAGCTATGCCACTTAGCATATATGCAGAGTGTTCTGAGACTGTACAGACTTAATTGATAACCTCTCCCAAAACAAATGTCTCAGTCCTGGAGGTGTCTGCCTGTCTTCATGAATTCAAGGAATGCTACAGGACATAGCATGGACCAGACATTCAGCTTAAGAAACTGGAATTGCACAAGGTGACTTTGGATGTAGGAGCTTAATTAAAGATTGGTTTTGTCTAAGATCAGGATGGCTCGTGGTACATATGGCATCAAGTGCCATTGTTAAAATAATTATTTGGTTTCAAAATGAAGACTTCACAAAAATCTAAGTGAAAAGAGCTGACTCTAAAATCATAAACTAGATATGGAAGATGCAGCTTTATATATGTCATACTGAATCTTTGGTCCTTGCTTCCAACCCTTTGGAGTACCTAGGGGAATCCAGTGATCCCTTTCTTATAGCTAAATGTTTAGTGACAAACTAAATGAAACTCTTAATTTCTCGAAAAGGCAAGTTTTTTTTAACCCTTTGGGAAATGTCAGACTGGCTTTAGGAAAAGGAGGCTCACAGCCTGAAAGTTGCATCAACCACAGGCCCGCTTCCTTTTAATTTTTTAGAAAACATCGGAATAGGGAGAATATAGAAGAGGTTTCGGTGTGGGGAGATATGCCTCTTTTTTATATCCATTATGAATCTGCCTCCCTGTAGTAAATCACAGCATATTCCGTACAAGGCTAGTGGCTCTTTGGAATCATAAAATGATTTTAATTCCAGTCTCTTCCTGGTCTTCCTCATTGGCTTTTCTCCCAACTACAACTAAAACATGATATTGAAGGCACTTCTGGAATTCAAAAGGAAAAGAATAATGCTCATTCCTTTTCAAAAACAATGATAAAGCTTTGTATGCCTGTCTTTTACATGAGGTGTCTCAGATTTGTCCACTCCAAATTCAGAATGACGAAAGGTGACCCACGCAGTGTGAAAGAATGATTCAAAGCAGTTGACATGCAAAGAGGTGTCCTCTCTGATCTATATCCTCCACTCATAGGAAATAACACAAGGTCTGTATAGAAGCACTGCACAACTGTGGGTTTTCCTTTGAACTCTCCAACCACCAAAGCTATGCTAGTCTTTCATAGTGTCGTCTACATCAGCTAATTCTCAAGCAAATATCTTCAAAAGTTCAGGTATACTGTTTTGCAAAGACAAATAGGTTTAACAGAGTATAGCAGGAAAAAGAAATACTTTGCGTTGTGCTTCAGAGTGAGTTTGAGATCTGTGTGCTCCCCATTTTGTAAATCTTTTGTCTTCATCTATACTTGTCTACATCTATACAAGTCAGACTTCAATAGCATGGTTCTGAGGGAAATGGGTAAGACCAAGTTCTGATGCCTACTGTGTCTTCAAACAGGTGATGGGGAAAAAAAAAAAAAGCATAGAAAATAGAAGGTAGCAAGAAAATAATAGAAACATAAATAATAAATGTATTCTGCAAGTGTCACAAGAAAGCATCAGAAGTGACACTGGAAGCCACTTTAGTGAGCTGGAAACATGCATTCACATGCAAAGTTGTGAGTCAAGTGAGATATAGCTGAAGAAACAGATTTGGTAAAAGCACAGATGGAAGGGGAGAAGTAACACTATCAACACAGAAATAGGATGCATGTTTTGTCTGATATAATAGTGCCTCTTTGCTCTGAATGAAAGGTAGAAATGGCTTGAGACATGCTGGGTAAGCTGAGCAATGGAAAATAGCAGGAGAAATTAGTTTCTCCAGGGAATACATGATGAGCATTGGTCTAGCTAGACAGCCTTGCTTCTGCACTTTCTTTCTTTCTCTGCTTATAGTACAGCTGCTCCCAGCTGTCAAAGAAAACTCTGCATAATAATCTCTAGGCATATCACTATTATTACTTTACATTTATTGAGGGAAGTGTGAACTGACAACCAGGGAGTAGGTTATGGTCTCTTAACCAGACAAGAGAAAACATTTCATATTAAGCCTAAAAAGTGTTTTTGCTACTGCAACCAATGTCCAGTCCAGAATCAGTATATTGATAGAGACTTTAAATTGCATTTTCTCTACCTATGAAGAAAACACTTGCCCCACCATATTATCTGAAGATTATATATATATATATAATATATATTAATATTTTAATTATATTATATATTTTTAATATATATACACTATATATTTTAATTATATATTATATATAATATATATTATTATATATATTATATTATATATAATATATACAATATAATGTTTATTTCTGTTTTGCAGTTATAGGCTGTAGCTTCATTTACAAGCTAAACATTGCATCTACCCCTTTTGTAGCAATGGAAAGCCACTGACATCTAAGGATGGAAAAAATATTTATCCAATACCTATGGTAGTTACAGTGTTTTTGTGTGTATTACCATTTTGTATTGCAGATTTAAAAAAGAATATAAAGACAAAAGACAAATTCTAGTTTCAGTTAGCTAGATATCAGTTTTCATTGTTTTGGCTAAGTATTTAATTTCCCTTAGTCAGGGATTCTTTGTAAGGATTATTTTATTCTTAAAAATCAGCAGTATAATTAATAGGGACTGACCATTGTGATAGGCTATGATAATTAAATCTACATAATCTAGAGAGCCCATGCAGGAAACTGAAATTTTTGGTAGACAAAACAGCAAGAGAGGCCCTGTCCAAGGGAGAACAGGTGGAGAACTTCCCCTTCTAAGACTGCAACTTATTTTCTTCTTCTGAGCGCTAAATTTCAGTACAAGATTTCTTTAAACCTTCAACCTTTTGTTCTTCTCTTCATTATTTCCTTAAGAATTTTTAAGAACTCCCTCGGGATTATCATATCTGAACCCTTTTTAGATTAATAGCTTTTGTTTAAATAAACTTTCCCCTTTTCATTAAAATCACTTTGCTCTTGTTAATTAAAACCAACCTTTAGAGTATAATAGTGATTACAGCCTGATCTTCTGCTCTGCATACTGAACTGGGACACCTACTCTAGTTTGGAATGCTATAAAGAATGTTACAATTAACTACAGTTTAAATGAGTTCTTAAGTCTTTTGAAACAGGGAGAACATTTTTAAGCACAACTTGCTAAACATTTTGCAGTAACTTCTGTGAAATAGGCAGTAACTAAGGTGCTAGGGACTCATTTTCTCTACTCTGAGATATCATGCTCCAAAGAACTTGAATGAAATGTGAAACTGGTTGTAAAATCAGTCAAATGGCCCTGAAGGAAAATTTATTCTGTTAATAGATGTGGTTGCCATACAAATACATTACTTTCCCCTGTCAAGAAATTAACTTTCTAGTTAACATTGCTTCTGTGCAAAACCAAGCTGCACAATCCTTGTGAAACTAGAATACTTCTGGTCAGAAAAAACTTGTTTTATGTAACACATAGCACTTACAGCAATTACCTAGCTATACTAGGAAGTCTGCTTTGGAACATGGAAACAAGATGAATGTCTTAAATAC
Organism: Anseranas semipalmata; assembly: GCA_013399115.1. Classification (NCBI taxonomy): domain Eukaryota; kingdom Metazoa; phylum Chordata; class Aves; order Anseriformes; family Anseranatidae; genus Anseranas; species Anseranas semipalmata. The sequence continues at coordinate 799,072 of VXAA01005193.1, forward strand.
TGTAACTCATGCTTTAACAGAAAATGTTGCTGCTGACTTTCCTTAAGTAAGTGAGTACATGTGTTTGAGGCATGTATGCCAGCAAGGTTTACAATAGATGGGGAGGTAGGGGGGAATAAAACAGAAAAACTTACCCTCAAGCTTACTGAACCAAATTATAGAAATGCCTCTTTGGCTTTAGCTGTATTTTCAGACTCACCCTGCATATCATCAGACTCATCTTACCCCTAGCTGAGGGTAACAAACAAACGAAAAAAACACCCTGCCTTACTACTCACCTACCACCTAGTGCCTGTGTTGCGCTGACTTAGGAGTGTGTTACTAGAAGCTGCTATAAAGCAAACAGGGTCAACCGTTGCGCTGTACTCACATTTATGATAGATGCCAAATGCTGCACAAGTATCAGAACTGTTTTCATTCAGGAAGTTTCCAGAAGCTGTCACAGTTCCTAAAGAAGGAGCAGAAAGCATGACTGACTTACTCTGCAGCAGTTAAATGCAGAATTCCCCCTGCCATCCTCCCCCAGTTTATTAGAGTTTAATCGTAACACCCCCCACCCTGCCCAAATTAGTGACTGGTTTAGGAATCATGCTTTCTGAATGATGGGAATTGGGCTCTGGTGCTGCTCCTGTTGCCCTGGGGCTGGAGGAAGATTCGTACAGGAATTCTTCTGACATAGGGCTAATACCATGTGACCTATTTAAAATGCCTAAATAGCAATTTTCCATTCAAATTGCTCTCTACCTCCTCTTTTTTATTAGGTACGTTTTCAAAGATAGCTTTGTGTATGACTCAACAATTCATCATTTTTTAGTATAGGAAAGAACTTTTTGAAATACAGATACAGCATAAGTGGTAGTTTGCACTTAGGCATTTGCAAAATGTTCAGGTTCTTCACTGCAACTTACTAGAAAGTGCAAATATAGACTCATTTATCACAATCTTAAATTCTAGTTGTTTCTTTAAATGCTGATTTTTGCAAAGGCTTTAATTCCCCATATGGAGGCACTAAGCACCAGCCCATTTTGTTCCTGGCAAAACTGGGGGAAAGCTTATTTCAAATTTCTAATTAAAATTCTTTCTTGCTGCATAAGGAGCCCTGATGGGATTCCTCAGGGTAGTTGGATGGGCTTCTGATTGAATTACAACTGGCCTGATTGTGTGAATATTTCATTTAAATGTTCTGAACTGAAAACAGCAATTAGTGACAACCTGAATAATGAAAAGCACTACTTTACCTTCAATCCTCTCTTCTCCCACAGTTGATTCAAATTAGATGCTTAGTCACTGGAAAAACAACAACAAACAAACAAAACCAGAAACAGAAAATTAAACAGTAGTCAGTGTATGGGAAGAGAAGTCAACAGCCATCACCCTGAAGTCAGAAGTACTGTGGTTGGAGACGAAGATTGTGTACATGACACTGTCGCAGAGCTGCTGTCATGAAGCATGACTGCTCCTGATCTGTCATTAACCTATGCTAACTTTGGCTTTGATCCAATCTCACCTAAGGTAATTTCAGTCTACCTTCTCATCTTGTATTTATCAATATCAACACTGAGTTTTTCACTGTAGAACCACACTGCCCATAGGTTCACTAGGACAAACTTGGTTAAAAATTCTGAAACAAATAAATTTGCCAAACCAGGTTTTTGGATGAATGGCCCAAACTTACAAATGGATATATTGGCTAAGGCAATTAGACGTGATCCAGCTGTATGTGATTTCATGGCTGGATTATAAATGTCTCCTAAAGCATACAATCATCTAAGCTGCTACACAATGTGCTATTTTGGGGAAAATGCAAGAGTTGGAGAAGTGCTGTAGCTAAAATAATGCTGGGAGTTGATAAGACATGCAGTTTCTTCTGACTTGTTCTTGAAAACCACTATTGACAACTTTGACAGGTTCTGTATGCACCTTGCCTTCACAGAGTTTTTTTTTTTTTTTATGACTTTATCTTAAATTTAGGAAGTTCAGGAGAATTAGTGGAACTTAGGCCAGGTTTAGACCATCTCAAAAGTATTCTTAGTAGTGGATGATTGATAGGACCTTCACAAATGGAAGAAAATAATTTTACTAATGATAACCTTTACCGCTAATTATTAGTGATCCACAGTGTTAATCACAAGTTTAAATTGTCAATTTGATTATCATGATTGTAACAGCACAGTGACTAAATTGGGATAAGTTATTAGTGGGACTAATGTGTTCTTATTATAGAGTTTTCAATGGTTGTATCAATGCCCACAGATCAGAATAAAAACTGTCCTTGTGCTCTCACCTCAGAAACAGCTCAACTTAAGCTATCAGAGCTATATTGGCACACAAAACAGAGCCAGTGAGAATGACAGGAAATAAGCCCACAAATTATTTAGTCTTCTGCAACAGTCATAGTGAATTCGCCTGTAGAATGGAGTCAGCACAAGGCATTGCTCAAGGATGGGTGCTACAAGTCTGTGATACAAAGATAGGGGCTTATTCTGGCAACTGCAAACTGTTCTGGCCCTGTCTGTCCCTTGTCAGTCATTGAGAACATCTTTCACTTTGTCTGACTTGTATGGTACCACCTCACAGGCATACTCTTCCACATAAAAATGAGCCCCCTCCTTACTTAATTTTAAGAGTCTACAAATTGATTTTAGGCTGGAAATGCACCAAAATTGTATTTAATTATTTAAAGATACCATTCTTCTTTTGGGGCTTTCTTCTCACTTGCAAAACTCTGCAGATTATAGCAACAATTTATCAAATACAGTTTGAAACATATTCTGCATGTCTTATTAAATTTGTAAATTAGTTCATCATTCTTTTTCTACAGGATAAACTTCACACTTAAACAGTGTTTATAAAACATTTCTCATCTTGTACAGCTTTTTGAGCTCCTATTCTCACAGTAAGAGCAGTTTCCTTAAATGTATTCTGCCTGAATTTCTCATTCTAGTTCTGGCTCCAAACAAATTCAAATCTGAAAGTAAAAAAGCTGAAAACAGTATGTTTTGCATTTAGAAAAAAAAAAAAAAAAAAGTCCTCACAATAAACCATAAACTTAAAGTTTACAGTGAGGTGCATCTGGAGTGTTACGTCCAATTCTGGGTGCCCCAACACAGGAAAGACACAGACAGGAGAGAGTGCTGCAAAGGGCCACTAAGATAATAAAGGGACTGAAGCATCTGTCACACAAGGAGAGGCTGAGGGAGCTGCGCCTGGTTATGCTGAAGACAAGGCTCAGGGGGGATCTTATTAATATGTATAAATACCTGATGGGAGGATGTAAAGACGATGGAGCCAGGCTCTTCTCAGTGGTACCCAGTGGGAAGATGAGAGATGAAACAGGTAGTCCACAGAGGTTGTGGAGTCTCCATCCTTGGGGATATTCAAAACCCAATGACACAGTCCTGGGCAACCGGCTCTAGCTGACCCTGCTTCAGGGGTGGTGGTTGAACTAGATGATCTCTGGGGGTTCATTCCATCCTCAATTATTTTCTGATTCTGTGATACCTGCCACATGGAAAGCATGCTGTGCATGGGCTTACACCAACATTTCACATTGTTACCGCCTGAAAACTGCTACTCCCCCCCCCTCTATCCCCCCCTTCCCCCATGAAGTTGCATCAAGTATAAGGAGGGGAGCAGGCAAGGTACAGAGCGCAGAGATCGTTGCCTTCCTTTCCCAGAAATCACCCTGCCATCGCTACCAAACTGAATTTTCCTAGCTTGGAGATGGTCTCATACAGAAAGAAGCAAAATTCATCTTTAACTAGATGATGAAAAGCCTTGAACCTGCACTCTTACACATTATGGAATGCTCTTTAAAGTGAGCCACACATTTTAGCCTTGCTGCAGAACAGTTTTACAGAGTCTGGATCCCCCCTCCCCCATTACGTTTGTGTTCCCCACAATTTTAGATACGACCTTAAAAACATGCTGATCAACTGTGTAAGACTAAAGCCTTATCTCCAGAGAGAGATGGTTTAAAGATTTGCCAGTTTTGTTTTTCATATGAAAAACATTTTCATCAACTTTTATACTTAAGCTATTTCAAAGAAGTTTCATTCTTGGAAACACAGTAGAAACCCTGTTTGACATTTTAGAGCATAAAGCATTTTGATTTTGGTCCAAAACAACAAGTGTAAATTAAACTGATTTTAAAAGTTCCATAAAATTTATAAGAGGTCAAATTAGGTTGACATGTTCTGATTTTAATCAAAACCAAAAGAATTTCAGTTGTCTAAGACCTCAGAGTTTTCCTACATGAACTTCATTTTACAGCAAGACTAAACCACTTGTTTTTTTAATTGGAAATGTAAGAAAAATATATCTTTTAGAAGTAACAGAACTTCCCACTAAACAAAAAGCCTGTAGTTCATTCCCATTTCTTTTATAACAAAAGCTGCTGCATTTATGACATTAGACTGCTGATTCAAAAACCTCCAAATACAAGTATAAATTACTGTAAATCATCCTTCCAACAATTACCAGAAGTATCCTGCAAATGAGCATATACAAGTATTGATTGTTTAAACCTGCACTTCTTGCATCTTTCCAGGTATTAAAGTATCCTAATTATTTTCTAGTTGAATTTAGACTTCTTAGAATTGCCAAATATGCAGACCATGGCTTACTCTAGAAAGCCTCTCCAATTTCACACAACTGCAGTGCTTTCCATCTAGTCAGAGACTCTATTGCTACCACAAAGAAAAATCTGTTCATCTGTACAGGCAAGCTGCAGGTTACAGGTATGAAAGAAGCAAGCTGGAGAGCCTGCTCTGTCTTACACGCGTCAGGCACACAGTTAATCAGACTTTAGATTGCAGCATTTTTATTTGTAGGAATGAGTCAGAGCCAGCTGGACAGCTGTATTTCCAGAGCCCAGTTGGAAGTTCTAGTGCCAATACTTAATCTGTCTGTTCAATGTATAAATAGAGCATGTCTGATTAAAACTAGGCAAAATGAATGTAAAAAAAAAAATCACACTATTATAATAACTTGTAAAAATAAGTTTACACTAAGTTTTTGTTCATTTGTTATAAGTAAGGGGATAGAAGAGTAGTTAAGAAGAAAAAAAAAAAAGGTGATCACACGCTCTTCATTTCTCTACTTCCCTAATATACAAAACTAGTCTCATTAGAAGGAACATTTATATCAAATGCTGAGCTCTCAAGGCTCATGGATTGTAATGTAAACATTTTCAGAGTTTCTAATGCTCTATTAGCTAGATTCAAACAGAGACCCAGCCATTCAAGTACCACTTTAAGCACAAACCCACCGTTTAGATCTTTAAGCCCCCTTGCTCAGCTCCTGCTCTGGACATAATTAAACTTGTGTGGCACTTTGTGTTTTGCCATTAGGCGGGCACAAAGCGGCACAGTCGAAGCCCTGGTGGTGATTATGCTGCTTGGTGTCTAGCACCAGGACATCCTCTACACTAGGCACTTTTCCTTTTAGCTTGAAGAATTACCCAACAAGATAATTCTGGTTAGAATATTCCAGCTATCTTTGACTTCCCACAGAACACATGCTGGTTAGGATGTTCTCCTTTTCCTTGGTATCCCCATTATTGGGGTATTCATCTGTGCAATTTGGTGAACAGAACTGGTCACCTTTCTCTCAAGAGAAGGTACTAGATTTTCTCCTACTTCAGATTTTCTGCTGATGTGGCCCAGCAGCTGTGAAAGTCTGTGCGTTTCAAACACCTTCATCCCATCCTGAAGACAATTTCTCTTCGCACCCTCTTCCTAACTAGTCCTCAGGGCATGCAGCCCTTTACCAATGCTCAAGATAACTCCTGTCCCTAGAGGCAACTTGGACACAACCTCTACCGGAGATCTCAGCAGGGACTGTGTTTTCCAGCTGTGCCCTAGATCTCTTCTGTCTCATGGTCTTCCAACAGAATAGCTGATTTACTTATTTGATAAACAGAACAGCAGCTTTTGACAAGATGGAGACATTAGATGAGAAAAGGCTAGCCTCTTGCTATCTCAGACACTTAACCTATACCTACTTCAAACCCCACAGCCTTCGCTCTGCCAGCTGCAAAACACTCCTGGAGCAGCCTAACACTTCGGAGAAGACTAAGTGCAACAGAACAAAATTGTGTTACAACCACCATCGGTTTCCAGACACCTGCAATAAGCAGTGAGTCAGGTGACAATTGCCAGACAGCTCAAGGAAAATAGATCGGACCTGGTCCCCATCAGTCTCACTTTGGAGCTAGAGCTCCTGAGCAAAGCGCAGCAAATGGGCAATGAGCAGCAACTCAAGTCCTGCTCGGTTTGTGGCGACTGAAGACTTCGACCAGAACAAGTTCCACCTTCACCTCAGGAGAGCAGCGAGACCCAGGACCCCGCAGGGCCAACAGACTGCAGTACGCTGCTAGTGCCGCAGGACTCTGGGTGAGGGGGTGGGCTTGCGTGGTGTAGAGTGCACTCCATAAACGTTTGACAAACCAACAGTGCCAATAAACTTTCAAAGAAAAAACAATTGCAACAATTGACACTCAGGAGGTTTATGATTTTGAGGAGGCTTTGTACATGCTAGTTATGCCCTACTGGGCTGCACAAAGCAGCTTACTATTTGGTAAATTCAGTGAGGACCCACCACAACTATACAATGACTGGGTAGTGACAGGAAAGAAAGAGCACAGAGGTAAGACACCTAAATCTGCACTGATCCTAGATGCTGCAGAATCTGCAAGAAGAATCAGAATTGCTTGAAGCCTTTTCAAAGCAGAATTCCTCAAGATATTTAATTTTTAAGCTACTTTGGATATAGACATAGGACTGTGGAAGAGAATCCATTACCATATGCCCCCAGTTTAACTCAAGACAAAACTATTCAGATTGCTTAGAGTTAGGAATGCTCAGATATCCATGACTCCTCCAGCCATTATTTTTAATTCAAACTAGTGTAAAATCCCTAGGTATAGAAAATGGAGCCCTAATACAGGTCAATAATCCTTAGAGTTCATTAAATCAAATCTACTTTACTTTGTCTTGAAAATACTATAGAAACTCCAGCAGAAATAAATGTCCCACGCAATTAAACATGGCACATAATGTTTATACACCATAGAGGTACGGCTGTGCCCCAACATTCAAATAAAGACAAAGCAGCTCTATCCCAGTTAGTGCACGGGGAATGAAAACACTAACATTTTCTTCTTACTAAAACAAAAGAATCTTGTAATGCTTTGGAGCAGGGATCTAGTTGATTGCTTGGTTTCAAAAGGTAAGTCTGAAAATTACCTGTTAGGATGCAAATCACCAAGCAAGCTTGGCAAACTGCACATACCTGAAGAAATTCAGTTTGTGCCTAGTCTTGTTAAATACAGATTTCATTATATTCTAGTTAATGTCTCATCAGACATACTCTAGCTGTAATGCATGACACAACTTATTATATAAATCAACTTTATGAATTTTCCCAATTTCCTTGTAATTAGTAATAAAAGATTTGTTTTTATGTGTTAAATTGTATTTACATGGATTTCATTGTTTAACAAAGGAAAGCCTTTCAATTTCAACATCCATAACAGTACTTAATTTTATAGATTCTTGTTCAGAAGTGTAGGAGCTGAAAACAAGAAAAAACATGTTTACATCCTAAAATGCCTTTCCCAAAATTACAGATTTGACAATGTTTTTAGACAAGAGAAGTGAAATCATATCCCAAGGGACTGGTTTTCAGTGTTTCCTCGAATTTTGGAAGACACAGACAATAGCAGATCATGATGCACAATACTTCTCTAATTATCTTAATGTTTAGATGATGTTGGATTCTTTATTAATAGCTGTCATGTACCTTATATGCTTGAAATCTGCTGCTATATACTTAAAACCTGGAGTCCGTTCAAAAAATAAAAATAAAAAATCCTCATCAAAAAGGCCCAAACTTACTGAAAGCCCACTGACAATCTAAAACAGTGTGACCTGCTCTTCTGACTTTAAGTAAATTGCCTTCTTAGTATGCTGTTGTGTGTTTTTTACTTAAAAAAAAAAAAAAAAAAAAATGATTGGAGTGTTCCCAAATAGCTTTTCAATTATAAGAGAATTCTTAGTCTCGTAGCTTCGAGACTGTAGGTTAAGAAAACACATTTATTACAGAAGACCTTGAATGCAGTAATTAAGGGGCACAAATGAATCATGACTAGATGAAATCTCAAATCAGATTGCATGCACACAACTGCATTCCTGCTCCCATACACACATCTGCCATAACTGACTAAATTTGCTCCATGCCACAGCAGCTCTCAGCAAGAGCACTTCTACAGAAATTATCTGGGAAACCAACACCACGCAGTACACCGATTGTGGATGCGTTTGTTCTGCACTTACAAGATGCACGTCTTGGTGAGTACGCCCACAAAGCACAGCACCCATGAAGCACTGATGTGACCGGGAAAGCAGCATGGACTTCTGATTAGTACAGCAGTCTCAGGAGGCCCGACCTCTACTGCCTGCTCTTTAATTAACATTTACTATAGTAACTGTCTCAGAGCCAACCAGAAACAGGGTGCCCCTTTTGCTGAGCACTTTAATACACTATAACTCAGGTCATTTCTATATGAGGATATGCAGGAGAGAGCTAAGCTGAATTCCCGAGGCTTTACATTTAAAACACACTAGACTGCCACTATAGATGATCATTTAGAAATGTTTACTTTAGTTCAATTAGATTAATTCAGTCTAACTGTAATATTGTATCTGCCAGTATGGTATAGCCACAAAATACTCAAGTGAAAGTACAGCACATATAATCAAGTTCCTTCCCAAACACAGCCTATAGTTACAGCCTACAGATTGTTACCAGATTTCAAGTGGAGAACAAATAATAGGAACTTGGGGTCTATTTTTTCCCAAATAAGAAGCAGAAACATAGGGTTTTGTTGCTGACACGGCTGTCAGTTGCATACCACGTTGCCAATTTTCAACCAACAAAATGCCGTGCTAGCAACAGCTTACAGTACAGACTGGGCCTTATTTTTTAAAATTCAACCCAAACATCCCTTCGCAGATATGCCCAGAAAGAGAAGAGCACAGAGGAAAGGGACAAAGAACTATGGTTGCAAAGAGGGCAAACTGTTACGTTAGGTAACAGTATAATTTTCTTTTTCCCCAATCCTGTATGTCCCCCATTTCATTCTTTCATTCTTTTTGCTAGTGGTTACACAGCATGATACCAATTCAGAGCCTCACACCTCGCTGCCACATTGGCAGGAGTGCAAATTGCGACACACTTCCCAGCAAGCCGTGGCATTCTCAGAGCACATCTTCCCCTCACAGGGGGCTGAGAAAATAAGGTGCCCTGCCTCAGCTCAGTGTTGAAATAGAACATCTTTCTGTATATAGGAAACATAAGTTCAAACCTGCCCAGTCCCAAGTAAAGGTATGAATCCAGTTCTCCTCCATATGTACTCCAAGTACTCAGTTTCAGGATATTCAGTAGTGTCTCAACTCCTCCTTTAGAGGTTCTTTCACTTGCCATAAAATATTGAAATGGGAACTTACAACAGTGTCTTCTGAACAAGTCATAACATTCTGAACAATCATACTAGAGAGTAATATTCTTGACTTGCTGCATCTTATGAACTCAAACTAGAGAGGCAGAGACGTAGCCACTTGACCATGAGACATTTTGGAGCAGGATACCATCTCCTGAGCAATACATCTATCTTTGTATGAAATTAAGCAGAGAAAGAATTTTAGTTTTGGTCTCTCACCAACCATACGTATGTCCTATGTATTGGCTGTTGAGTATAAGAGAGGCACTGGTGCCATCTTTCCTTTTTGAGGAGATCTAACTAACCAGGTTTGTGCAATTAGTTTTGGAAGAAAACTCACAACTGTGAAGTCAGATGGGATATTTCTCTAAACCCTGAGGTTAGATGACTTGATCTGGAAAGAATACATCAAGAAAACTTTGTTAGAAAGCTCCCTCATGAATTTTCTGGTTTGTGTGAATCCATTAGTATTCTGATTTCCTACACAAATGCCTTGAAAAGTTACCTGAGCTCTTAATAGGCTTTCATTAAAAAAAATGAAACTCCCACAGCCACTGCAGAATGACATACAGGTTACGAAAATACTATTATTCTGATGATAAAAACCGTGCAAACCAAATTTAGTGCCCCCCCCATGCAAACCAAAGCAAAAATAAATAAATTATCAAATGATCAAAATCTTGATTTTTTTTCCCCCCACAACACAGCATAATCTTGATTTATGGTGATTTCATTTGGTTCAAGTTTGGTTGCTTTTGCTATTCAAAGGTGCTGATCAAACTAAGCAGCAAAAGAATATGGAAGTTAGTTTTGTAGTTCTTACTTGACCCGAAGAACAACTGAACCTGACTTCTCATGATGAATATGTTTTAGAGAATTTTTCTTTGAGTGCAAAACCCTCAGTAAGAGTAAGTCAGCATAGCTCACTGCAGTGAATGCTCATTTGCACCATCTGAGACTATGGACTTTTGCACTTCTCAGAGCTCCACTGTCACCCACGTGCTAGCTGCCCCCCCTCCATCACGAAGGCTGCATTGCTACAAGTGTCAGTTACGACCCAACAAGATGCATCCAGTCTCAGCATGTTTAAAATCCAGCTTAATCTTAGAGTGCAGATGGAGGATAAAACCAAAGCTTTGTTTGCTTCTTTTAAATTCATTAGTGGACTTTGTAACTCCACCAACATTTGAACAATGCTAGTCTATAGAAAACACAGGAAAAAAAAATTTTTGCTTTAATTCCTCTACTTCTGAGTACTGCAGTGAGAATGAGGCTTTAAGTGAGAAACACATACAGATTTATTTTATGCAGATTTAAACTGTACTGTATCTTTTTCATCTCTAATTTGACAAAGCCGAGGACATGGGAGGAACAATGTTTCATACGAAACACTCAGAGCTTCCCAAATTTACAAACAACCCCGAGGAATTCCAAATGGCTAGATCTTGTTTAGCCCATGGAGAAACGAACTCAGCAATTCCGCTATTTTTCCACATCCTTCACAAATACACTTAATCAGATCCTTTCTCCCCTCTTGAAAAGAACAGAACATTTTTTGTTACCTCTTGGATATGCAGCTAATACACACTCTGTCCCTCTCCCCTCTTAAAAGCACTATTAGGTTCTTTGTCTCAAGGAAATGATTAAATCATGTAATCAGTCACTGCAATTACCAGGGAGAAAACCATGCTTAACGTATCCTTCTGCTGCAGCGCACACAGCATCCTCCTGTAGGCTTTTCTTGGATTATGAGATACAGCATTTGGCAGTGCCACTTCTGACAGCTTTTGGCAAGTTTCACACATTCGTGCTGGTGGCCACTCTGCCTTCTTTTAGGTGGAAGCTAGTGCTAGGACCAGGGAGGCCTCCTTTATTGTTTTGCTAAGGGTAGTCAGCATTCACCAGGCATGTATCTATTTCCAGATTTCCCTCATTAAGACCACTTAATGCCTACATTCAAAGACTAAAAGCTACTCCAAACTTATTAGCAGTTCTCCATAAACTGACACAAGAATTGAATGCTACTCAAGGGGTTATACAGATATATGCTATTAAAAAAAAAAAAAAAAACAAAGAAGAGTTAAATGAAGAGTAAAAGAGATACAAATCCAATTGATTCAGCAATGAAGTGCTGAAAATATACCTATTAAAGCAGCTAAGTAATGCAAATGCCTAGAAAGTATATTAGCAGACACTCTGATCATTGACTTTTACTGAAAGTTCATTATGTCAGAAGTATCATCTTCCCTTTTTTGAGTTAGAATTTTCTGTATAAAACAACATCTAAATTAAAAACTGCATAAGAAGTCTTACTGATAGCTGTTTTTCTTTTAAATAAAATATAAAAAACTTGGGAAACATCTAACCTGATTATTATGCTGAGAGACAGGGAGAAGACTGTGACAGAAAGGTTGGACCTGCTGATCTTTCGAAGTTGCCTCCAACCTGGGTGATTGATCCCATGAATCAAAAAGAGTTTTAAACAGTGTTGTGTGTATTCAGTGGTTCCAGTTATGCTCACCCTGAGAAAACTTACAGCCTGTGGAAGCCCTTCCAATATCCAACTTAGCTGTCAAAAGTAATCTGAAGATTTCATGATGCTAGTATAGTAGTCAAGATCTACTGAAAGCAGTTCTTCCTGGTTGTGAAGACCAAAGGAAAAATCCAGTTTAGGTCTATGGCCAAACTTTCACAGCGTATCTGCACATAAGCTTTAACTGTATTTCAAGACAAAAGATGACTGCCAGTAATTTCCATGCAAGTTTTTAGAACAATTAACCATAGACTCTCAGCTGAGTGACTTCTGGGCTATATTGGTTTAGAAATCTCAAACTTTATATGCAGCTCTGTCAAGAACTTTGAAATTTTGCCAAGCTCATACTTTCTGATGATATTTTAGATTTTCTCATCCCAGAAAGAATCAGACTTGGCGGTCTGTAGGTGTAAGTAAAACTCTAAAGTGCTGCCACAGAAGGCACAGGATCACAAATCTCCAAAAGAAGTTTATTCAGGATTTGTTTTGCAAATTTGAGCAAGAGATCAAGCTCTTCACCTGAACTGGTTACTCAGTTTCAACTACTCTTTTGCAAGACATTGCAATAAAATTTTCATTTCCCTATTAAAGCCTATTTTCCTAACTTGCCGTAGTTCATGGTTACCAAAGAAAAAGGTATATAAACCCACAAAAAAACGTTGCTCAACCCCCTCATCTTTTTGTTTTATGTAGAAAAATTAGAAATGTGACTCAATAATTATATACTATGCAATTGCTAGGAGGGTTTTATATAAATCCTTTGAAACTACCAAACTGAAGCAAGCATTGAGCAAAAACACAGCACTCAAAATGGAAGGCTTTTTTTTTTTTAATTTGCCAGTTAATAGGAAAACTGAATGATAAGATTATTTTCAGCTTGTCTAGCAATATTAGCAATGATTTAAAAGTGAAAAAGAAAGGGAGGTGAAGCATGTGTTAGAGAAAGGTTACAAGAATTAGAGCTATACTAGAGTCCTCCATCCAATTAAGCACATAACTTGGGGCTGCAGTTTTCATCTGGAGATGTTAGTTTGTTTAATATCAAGAGATCAGAAGGAATGTTATTGTGAAGAGACCTACCCCCTCCCAGTGCTATAGTGGTATAGCGCTATATTCCCTAAGATATGTGTATATCTGTATATACAGCATATACTGTGATAGATTCTTTCTTCTCCAGTTATTCAAAGCTGTATTCAAATCATATTTCCAGCATCAGTTTTCATTCAAACTGATGAAAATAATCTCCCTGAGTTCTCTGACCTTTCCTTCCAAGAACTTATCCCCATTATCCCCTAGGGACTACAAGGGACAGGCCACTGCAGAGCTGGGACAAAGTGCTCCTTTAGAGCTGGGTGCCTGAATCAGCAGTATGCCAGCTTAACGAGCTGACACAAATTATTGTGCCTCTCTGGAAACAAGTGGCCTTCTTGTCTCGGGAGACCAATGCGAAGTGACATATTGAGGCAGTACTGGCATTTCCATCATCACTGTTGCCAGGGCTTGAGCTTAAGAAGGACAAAGGTACAGCTGATCTAAACAGCATGCAGCATCAGTACATAAAACCATGAGAAAATTGCCAGGTCATAGCAATGAGACATCTCTTTGACCCTCTGTGAGCCACAGGTTAAAATGACTAAAGGAAGTTTATAAGGAAAGCGTTTTGTTACATAAGCCTTTATATGGGGCTCTGTGTCTTCTCTCTGCACAGGGCTGGCACCAAGAATAAAGCCTGGGAAACAAGCAAGGACCAGGAAACAAAAGAAGAAAAGCCAGACATTTTCCCTGTCTTCACCCCTGCTTGCTTCACCCCACCCCCTCCATCACCTGCTTCTCTACATATCTTGGTCCAAGTAGAGTGTGCTACCACAGAAAAACATAATACATTTCTGGGTTAATAACCCGTTAACACCAGAGTCTTTGGTCATTTCAATCCAGTGTCAGTAACCAACACTTACTAGCCTACAAGATGCTGCGCACCTGGTACAACATCCTATGGGTGCCCCACTGAGCACAAGCTGTTGTGCTATCAGTCCCAATACATAAAAAAGTTCACTTCAGTGCAACAGCTATATTAGATATCCATGAGCTGCAGGCATTCCGATTACCTTAAGGGCCATGTGGGCAAAAGCCAGCTTCTTTGTGCCAAAAATCTCTTTAAGGCAAAGAAACTTGGCATACAAATAGGAAAACCTCAGTTTGATCCATTTTGGTTTTATGCCAGTGTGCCTTTACTGGTAGGACATAACACAGGAGAGATGGAAGGAATGAAGAGAAAAATACATAACAAAACATGTCCTAGAATTTATACATCTGGTCCCAAATAGTTTTAAGGTTATTCTTTTTCCCTTTAGCCCCATTCTCCCACATTACTTCACACAGAGAAACACATAACACCAGAACACAGAAGTTCTGCCAGACAGCTCACTGTGCACAGCCAGAAGCTGTTTCACATCATAACATAAAAATAAAATAAAAAAATCCCTACAACCCCACAAACACCAGTCAACTAAGGTGACTGGAGCAGGGAAGCACTCTTACTGTAAAGAAATAGGCATTATGGTTAGCTTTGAGCAAAGTCTCTAAGGCCTCCAACAAGAATAGTGCCCACTGTGCAATGCTTACAATCCCAGAAGCATCTTCAGTCTTTTGCCTTCCTTGTTTTCAGTCATTTGGTAAGATATGAGCAAGGAGGCTGCTGAGAAATGGGACAAATGAACGATTTTTATTCATCAGCTCCCCATTTGGCCATTTCAGTTCTCAGTAGATGCTCTCAGCATTTACTCGTTGCAGTCTGTCTTGGGTAAATATGGGAAAATGCCACATTTTAGGAGTCTAGTCTGAATTCAGCTCACAGCAGAAGTGTATTTCTCTGCAGGCTTCTCTGGCTCAATCTGACATGGCAAACCCTACTGAAAATGGCCACTGTCCTCCAGCTGCATTTCACTCCTCCAAGGACTTGGTGCTGACAGATACTTCTGCATGGCTCTTGTTCTGTAGCTAGTGAGAAATTAGTCTTTTGCTATTTGCAAACAGTAAACTCATTCCTTGCTATTTTGCTTGTTCCCTGCTGTCTCCTAGGTGGTGGTTCTCCAGCACTTATTGCAAAGTGTGAGACAGTAATTCTTCATTTAAAATTATGTTTATCTCACTCTATGTGTGGTTGGTACTGTACTGTGAACATACACAGCACTTTGCAGAACAAGGAAAGAGAATTGTCTATCTGGCACAGATCAAGAAATTCAAAGTATGATGAGCTGAGTAACAGTCGAAACAAGAGAAGCCAGAGCTGCACTTGATTTCAGTTCAGATTGTACTCATACCTGCAACCAAACAAAGCTGCAATTCAGCTGCATTCCACTGTGCAAAGAAAGGATCTACTGACACAGACCAACTGAGTAGTCCATATCTGCACGTCTCCTGGCTCGAAATAAGCTAGCTGGGGTATTGGAAGCAGTCTAACTGTGCTAGCCTGGCACCCTACACAGACCAGTGTACGCTGATCAGCCGGCAGAGCACAGCAACAGACCAACAGAGCCATGCTGCTGGTACTTAACCAGCACAGGTCGCTCTGCCTGGCACCTCACCATGCTCTATCAATGTACTTAACATGCTTCAGCCACAAAGTTTGAGGCAGAATGGAATTAAAACCCAGGCATAACCAAATCTAAGATAGTTATTCCAGTCCAGGACTAGCTCCACAGGGGGAAGCGACGACAGCTAAAGATTTGATAATGCTGGTCAGAAAGCGTGAAGCATTTTATGGACAAGGGAACTCACTGACTCAGAGTTTTTCCTGGGGGAAAGGCCGAGTTTCAATATTTTTGTTTTTTCCCTCTCCCATTTGCATCTTAAAAAAATGTTGAAGTCATCTAAACTCTGTTTTCATGTTTTCAAAAATGAGGAATTATTCTTTGGTATAGAGTGATTGCTTTGAAATTGAAGCGGTTAAAGCTTAAATAAAATATTTGGCTTCAGCTGATACTTTGCTTTATATTCTTTATACAAAAACTTCAAACAAGACAAAGTCTCAGTTTGATACAGGAATCTCTCAAATCTCTGGCTTTCTCATCCCATAATATCCAACCCAGTTCTGCTTGTCAGCAAACAAACAAAAAAAAAAAGTAAGCCGCAGCAACTTTGTTGAATCCCTGTGCTTTGTGGAAGGATCTACATGTGTGCAAACACAAGGAAGTAAACTGTGGGAAATGAAAGAAAGGCTCTGAGGAAATCATTGCCCTGGTTTGATGGAGACGACTTGAAAGACGAGCCTTAAAGTGTCATATGGAGAGAAAAGTGGTGGTTGTGTGAAAAAATGCATGGAATGAAAGGATTGAATATATATTGGGAGAGTGGGAGGGCTGAAATCAGAGGAACACTTTAAAGAAAGTTCAAGCTGAAGCTCTGTGTCATTGTCCAAGGTAAGAGCTATTCTGGTCTGTACACTGTTTAATAAAGGAAGACCTTATACCACAGGATCATGCTTGACATGCTGCAGGATTATAACATCTTCATTGAACTTTTTTCCTAGTCTGAATGATATTCAAAGGGAACATGTCTCACAAGAAAGAGTCCATAAATCCAAATATTATGCTTAGCAATTTCAACCTTCAGTAAATTTAGTGCTGGGCAAAAAGTTGCCAAATTGATAGCCCTGAGAAATGAAGCCCTTAATTTATCCCAGAGGTAGGTATGCCAGAGATGGTGCCATTGCAGACTTCCTACGTTGCTTTGGTGGGCCCGATGGGGAATATCTAGGGCTGAAGGAGTTCAAGACCAAAGCCTCTATCTCTCTTCAGCACCTGCCAACAAAATGTCTAGTGAGCTTTGAGGTGGAAACGTGTGGGCATGATATCAGATGTAGGAAGCAGCTTATGCAATGAGATCAGCAGAGCTCCCACAAACCCCATGGCTAGCCAAGGGTCACCAATGGACCCAGACAGAATAGGTTTGCACATGCTCCCTCTCCTCTTGAAAGACACACAGTGGTTTCCTGGATAATGCTGCACAGGGCACTACTCCCACCTGACAGCAGCGCTTTGGAGAGTTTTCTTCCATCTTTTCCCTCTTCATTTTGAGCCATTCGCTCTTTCTCAGATCAAATGTTTTTTGTCATGGAACACATTCATTTAAAGTTCTTAGTCATCTAAATAAACCTCCTCTTTCATTTGCATTTAGGCATACACACCTCCAACTTGTTCACTTTCATGTGTAATCTGACTGGTTCCGTGTGGCAGAAATTGCAGAAGGGGCAGACAGATTTTTAATGGGCCTTATACAGATCTCTCCCTGCAATACCTTTAGATGCTTAATATTCTGAGAAGTCTATCCTGGAAACACATGCTAAAGCCAGGCTCTTTGCATCCAAAGAAATCTTGCATTAATCTTGCCTGCCTTAGTTCCCCAGATAAGCATTATCTCAGTTTTGCAGATAGGATTTTATGAGAATAGATGTGCCATCATTTAAAAATTACTTGGATTCTGTAGTGATCAGAGAATGCTTAATATACATAACCTAAACCAAACAAAATACACATACACATTTTATTTCCTATCTATTTCTTCCCTTCTCAACTTCTTTATAAAATTTTGTTCTGGATTTATGGTGGCAATACTGACATACAAATCCATCACATCGTGCTACTGGTGTCCAAGTACCTATAAGGAGTAGGAGTTTAAGCAGTAAATATCTTGCTAATACAGCTTTGAGAAAAGCTCTCTCTTCCCCACAAGCAGGTAATGACAGGCACTGGCTACGATGGAGAGAGCAAAGTTTATAGGCAATAGAAACAAACAAAGTAGACAAGCTTTTAGGCCCCAAATTCCTTCATCACTTGGATATGACTTGTATTTTATGTTTTCTAGGAGTACCTTGAAAGACAGCAAGCAGCAGATGGAAGTTACATTTGGAGTTACCCGAGGTTTGACTTCCAGAGCTCATCAATCAGCACAGCTCTGTATGGGCAGAGAATCTGATATCGATGTTTCAGCTCTGACTGGCCACCCTGAACTTGTAACAAGGGTTAACAAAAGCTCACGCCCTCCTCCTCTCAAAAAGACTGTCAGATTTTGCTTTTCAGATCTTGAATTTCATATGCAAGGCATCATTGGACTAGAATTTCTCCCCCTTATTGGTTGACCTTGTCAGACTGAAGAGGATCTTGGAGCAGAACCAACAGCAGAACCACTGTGGTCATTCTGTGACCATTCAAAGTTGTATGTCACACCATACAGTTCTCACCCCCATCATAAACCTCTTATACTTATGTCTCACCTCAGCTTCAGATCACACATTATGAAGTGACACTAATTCTTTGATCATTTGCTGTACCTGGAAGGAATTTTCCCTTCTGAGCCCAATACCATCATTAAGAAGGAAAGATACTTTATCTAGAGATAGTACCGCAATTCCACGAGGCTTTCATCTCTTGTCACAATGAGCTTAATCCTCACATCGGAGCACAGAAGCTGTAACAATGGGAGACTGTGAAAGGATTCTGTCATTGACTGACTGCATACGCACATGGGAATTATAAGCAGTCATTAAGATGCCAAAACAGGAAAAACGTATCATGAAAAATTCACACTAGTTTGTCTGGAGTTTTTTTCCTTAGGATTTGAAACAGATCCTATTGCTTATTCCCAGTTAAGGATACCACCATTTTGCCAGAGAATACCTTCTTTCATGTATGGACTTTCTACCTTTTCGGTGATTGTGTTGGATTGCTTTTGTTAAGCCATGTCAGCTAAAGTCAGTGCTTTGATAAGAGACCTCCAAGAGGGAACAAGAGAGAAAAAAGAAAAAGAAAAAAAAAAGGTCAGGAGACAATGAGAGACATATGAATAACCGAACACAGCATGTTTTCTCTTTTCCTCAGTCTTGAAGCAACACCCAAGAGCACTATTTAGGCAAAGTTTATCAAGATTGTATGTTGTTAAAGACCCTATGACACACCTCAAGATCTTGAATACCTGCAATTTTCCATCCAGAGCTGTTATAATCATCCGGCCTACCAATTCTGTGCAGTATCTTTGCAGGATTTTTAATCCTGATTTGTACCTAAATTTGTGTAATGTTGCCATACACTATTATAAATTGGCTGTTCTTCGCAACTGCCCTATTTCAGTGGCTACAGAAGTGATCTCTCTGGAGCTATTGCATGAGAAGTACTGTATCTATCATATTTAGTTAACTCTACCTCCCTTCCAAGCCATGATACCCAAGTGCCTCACTATCTTTGGTGCATTTTTCCTCATATTACTGCTTTGATTAGGGAGGTGTTGTTATTCAGATGTACAGATTGGGACCTGAGATACAGAAAACTATGAATTATCTGTAGCCACATAGATAGGGAGCTGGAATCAACGTTTTTAGTTCCCAGCAAAGCACCTCAACAATTCTTTCATGATTCAGTAACAGTCAACTAAGGATTTTATAATGATGTTGACGGCTAGAGCACTTGCATTCTGTTTTTATCTGCAGGGAACCTGAAGATCTCTGCTGCATTTATTTTTGTGTGGAACAACTCAGCATGTCATGTGTTCTCAAGAATTGTTATTTCTTCCCAAAATTGTTCAGGATATCTAGTGTTTGCAAATATAATTGCAATTAACTGGCTACTCTTGGGATCGGGCAGAAACAAGTAACAGTATTGTAAACTCACTCAGAGAAGCTGTGACTCAGAATGTGGAGATAAATTTAGTCTATTATATTGCTTGCACTGGACTTAAAACAAACAAACAAACAAAACCTCCTGTGGTGTCCAAATTTCAGAGAGTAAGCAGCAGAAAACCTTTAACTAGAACGCCCTAACTCAGGTCACCGATGTAAGGAGACAAGACAGCCAGACAGTAGGCAGTCTGAATTCTTTCTCCAGGCTCTGGAGTTTTGATATCACTAAGTTGGGACTGAAGGAAAGAGAATTAAAAATTGGCAGGGAAATAACTTGTGTTGGAAGCAACTGAATCTCAGTGTCCCAGTGAAACTGGCTTTGAGCTGCTAATCTTTGAGAACTGCCTTGCATGCCTACACAATACAGGGGTCTGAATGCCAGAATTTTTTGTTAGCAATGTCCAGAATGTAGCTTCCATCCGTTGCACACACTGCCTATTTCCCCACCGGGTGTCCAAGTCTTCATGCTCAGATACCATCCATAATGACTGCTAAGCCCCATAGACAGAATATTTGGGCAAAGGGGTGCTGCCACACACCCTTTTCCAACAGTGCTGTATGGCCACAACTAGCGTCAGGGCACAGCAGAGCCCAAGCTGTCCCCTTGCCATGCTGCCTTTAAGTCCCTTCTCTTGACTATGCTTCTGTCTCCATCACAATGAAACAGAAATGAAATTAACGCACTGAGCCTAAATGGATTTACATAATTTGTTTTAGACATAGCATGTCATCTCCAGATGAAGGGAATAATGAAGAGAATACATCATTTGTTCTTCCTCCCCAGACAAAAGGTAGAGCTGAGCTAGAAAGATACAAAAGGCAGAGGAGACAGAGCAAAGTGGAGCATACAAGCAAAACAGGCTGTTATCTGATAGTGTCTTCATAATTCTGAAAGCAAGCATTTACTGCAGACTTCTGGCACAAGCTGGATACCTGCTAGGAGTAGGCATATTGAATTATTCATGCTTTTGGTTATAAATAATGCACTGCCTGCATATATCTAATTTAAATAGATCCATAAAGCCCAGTGGATTAGTCACTGCATGCTGCCTGAAAGTAACAGATCATCTAGCCAAAGTCTCCTGGCCATTACCTGCCCTCAGAAAGCCTCTTTTAGAGGATAACATTTTAAAGAAATTTGCTCTGCTGTTTTTGTTGATACAGCGATAATATTTTGTATGTAAGAGCTTAAGAGACTCAAGTAGGAGTGCAGCACTGTACCAAGACACCGTCTGCTTGGAATTGTTCCTGCATAATTTTCCTGTGCGATCATATAGGAAGAACAGTGCTAACAAGGAGACTGCACATCCCGTATTGCAGAGAGTAAAAGAGTTGGCAGTCCTACCAAGGAAGGACTTTTGTCCTTTTGTAAGGCACTGATTGTGCCTTAGGACAGTTGTTCTTAGGTATGATTTAAACAACAAAAATAAAGCATGCACTCAAACCTTAAACACCACACTTCAATAAAAGACCATATCTCGCTTCTGTGGACTTGAATGTTGTACGTCAGTATCCACCTCTTGAACCTCCGCTGTGACTAGCAGACACAAGTGGATAGTAGTGGCCCAACAACCCTGCTGTCCTCAAGTCTTAATGTAGGCTAGAAAAAAGGGTGATTTTTCATTTTGGGACATCCCACAAATAATCCAAGGAGATTTTGCACTTCTAAGATAACAAAGACATTTGAGGCTGACTGCCACTTTTACCAGCCCCTCTGGGAAGGGTCTTCACATTTTGATTGACAATATAAAAACAACAGCCAAACACACCTGTCTTACACGAGCTCCCTTTGTGAGATCCTGAGAAGTTGTCTACCTGAGGCTACAAATGCCCAGGGTAAGTTCTGTTCTGGAATGGACAATCACAAGTTTCAGAACTGCCCTACCCCCAGACCCACGCCCTGCTGATGCGACAATGCTCAACCACAACACGTCACAGAGCACCAGAAAGCAGGCCATTCACAGCGCTACTTTTAAAAGGATCCAGCCAGTGCACATCTCCTCAGCTAGCACTGGTGAACCAGGTCTTGATAACCGCAGACCTGGCTCTTGGTTTCTAAATAACAAGTGCTGAAGGTCTCACCTGGTGTTTTTCCCGTGAGTCAGAAAAGGAACATTCTGATGAAATCAAAGTTCTTGTATTATTGAAATCAAATATGTTCAGACAAAAATCCCCAGTATTTCCTCCCTCCCACAAGTGATTTTTTTTCCTTTTGAGCTTAACAACAATGAAAAAGAAGCGCAAAGGGCGAGAAATGTCATTTTAGCTTATTTTGTCACAATTTTTCTTTTAGTTAATGATTTCAGCACAGAATAGGACATATGACATTACAGAAGTCATGTCTTGTTAAGCATTACTGACATGGTGATTACACGGCAGCTTAAATATTCTTCTTTTCTTAATCCATAAAGGCAAGCGCTATTTAGTATTGAAAATCTTTTTACATTTCATATTCAAGCATTCCCTGTTTATAAGATGAGAAATTAGATTTGTTCAGCTGCAACAAGGAGAGAAAATGGTATTGGGGGCTGCATTCAAAAAAGTATTGCCAGCAGGCTGAGAAAGGTGATCCCCTCTACTCAGCACTGGTAAGGTCACATCTGGAGTGCTGTCTCCAGTTCGGATGCCCTAACACAAGACAGACGTGGAATTCCTGGAGCAAGTCCAGCAAAGGGCTGCTAAGATGGCAAAGGCACTGGAGCTCCTTTCATGTGAGGAAAGGCTGAGAGAGCTGGGACTCTTCAGCCTGGAGAAGAGAAGGTTCAGGAGAAATCTCATCTATGTGCATAAATGCCTGATGGGAGGATGTAAAAGATGAAGCCAAACTTGTCTTGGTGGTGCCATGCGAGAATACAAGAGGTAAAAAACACAAACTGAAACACAGTACATTCCATGTGAACAAAGTAATTTTTTTTTTTTTTTTTTTTTTAACTACTCTAACAGTGAAATCAGCAAAGTTATTTGCTAACTGCATATTTGCAATACAATTTGTTTTAGCCCATGCCTTGCTAGCAGGCTATAAAATACAAGCACGTAGGCAGAAATATAAGCATAAACTTTGTACCACTTAGCAGGAATTATTTATTCCCTCTTCATTNAACTGCAAAGATAGTCAAACACAAACAGATTGCCCAGAGAGTTGCAAAGTATCCATTCTTGGAGATACTCAAAACCCCACTGCACAGTGTCCTGGGCAGCCTGCTCCAGCTGACCCTGCTTGAGCAGGGAAGGTTGGACTAGACAATCTCGAGAGGTCTGTTCAAACCTCAGCTACTCTGTGATTTTGTGAAAAGAGAATGGTTAATATATACCCTAGGTGAGCAAAGCTGGTCTTTGGCCCGCAGAGATATGCGCCTCTAACCCTAACTTTGGGATTTCAGAATGTAAAGGAAAACCTCAGCTGTCAATTAAAAAACAAAAATCTTTGTGAAGTTAACCTATAAAATGAAAGCAAATAGCCAGGGTTTGATTTCCCCTTCTCCTGCCCCTTCCCCACAGCACTGCAGTTAATGCTTCCTGCAGGTTCCTAAGGCTACTTCTGGAGACAGGCAGAAGCCTTTCTTGTCAGACAAGCCCCACACAGATTTGTGGCAACAAGGACAGGAGCAGCCAACTCTTCACCACCACTATCAGCTGAACAGGATTCTTGGCTCTGCAGCTTGACTTTCAGCCATGACTTCAGATTTTCCACACAACCTACCTCTTGAGAGACAGCCCTGGAGACCTATTCCCAACAGCAAGTTTGCCATTAATCTTCTCCCTTTGCCAAGCAGCAGCAGTGCCCCTCCCTGCTCTCACAGTAAGCTAGAGATGTGGACCAGTCAATCTATGTACAACCTCTGTGTTCACTGGCATTGGGTTCTACATGTTCACAGCAATCTGATAGAGACACGGTGGCATCATGACAATCAGGGATCAATACTTCCCTGAAGGAAAAGGATGAGGTAAACCTTATTGGCAGGCAGCAGATTAATTTCTTATTGAACGACCATTAGCCACCACCATGTCTGCTCCTTTTGTTCCAGTCCTGAGAATCCTCAGCTGGCCTTTATCTGACTGGTTACACAGCACACCAGGGGACAGGGTTTAGGAGATGGAGGGGAGAAAATCTTGTTTTGCAGGCCTACCCAAATGCTAAGATCAGCTTTAGAAGGCAACACTGGCTAGAAAGTGGAATTATGCTGCAGAATTCTACTAAAGGCATTTCTGTCCTCAGAAAAATCAGACAAGATGCCCTAAAAGTAAGGCCATATAGTTTAATGAAGGGGGAAAAAAAATTCGGTGCAGACTTTAGGAATGAAAATACCCTGCAGTAAAAGAGTCCTCTCCAAACAGAATAATCAAAGCCTCGTTGTGAGAAGTAACTAAAGAAAAAAAAAACATGAATATCAAAGGTGTGACAGTAGAAGGGAATACTGAAAATCAGGGATGAATGGAAGTATGTTATCAAGTCAGCCCTTCCCATTCCAACAATGTACAGAAGTACATTTAAATTAACACAACAGATTAGGCATTGTAAAATAGCATGAGGTGCTACAGCCAATACACCAAAGGAAATTATTCAAATGGAATGTGATATGGCAAAAGACTAATTAGGTAGTACAGCCTTACTTCTGTTGTGGCAAGGATTTAAAGGGAGAAACTCTTGCCAGTTATTGTTATTGCTCCACAGTTGGGTATTTGTTTGATATCTATTGTCTAAGTACAAATGATGTTTCAGAAGTGAACCAGCAAGAAACCTAAGAACAATTCTCATCATGACATGTAGTTGTTATCTCACTTGTCATCTAGTTATTTTCTACTGATAGCTTCTGGATGTAAAGTTCTCATCTTCCCCTTCCTATGTCCTCACAGACAAAACCTAAACCTCTTGGAACACAAACTTTCACTTTGTAAGTTTTCCAACTCCCATCTGCTAATGGGAATTTCAACATTTGCACATGCCCACTCAATCCACTTTATTTAGAATGAAAATTCATCACATAGAACTGAGAATTACACACTGCAATTGCTAGTTATGGATTCAATCAACAAGATCTCCAGAGATTTTTATTGATTCTGCAAAATTTTGAGATCTGTCTAGGACAGCATATTTGCTCTGCAAGATCTGTGCTTTATTTGCATGAAACAAACAAACAGACCTCCTCCTCCCTTGGCTCAGAAATTTCAATGTGACGTTTGTCTGGTGAAGAAACATAAGCACTGAATAAGGATTTTAGAGTTTATCCACCTGTTAGACTGGAGTACTAACCAGTTAACTCTCATGTTCTGAAACACTTTTCTCTTCTTGAAAAGTCATGCAGTCTCTTATTCAATCTGAGACAAGAACTAGCAGGTTTCAGGAGAGAAAATCATGTACAATTTGGAAGAGATTTCCAACAAGATATGTACCACATGCACTGCACATGTGTAGCATCCAGTCCACAGGAGAGCAGGTGGCACAATGAGAGGAGAGCTGACAGTGAGTTGGAGTTGGAAGGAAAAGAAAAACTTGCCGGAGGCAAGATCATCATACCATCCTGCTGAAAACATCAGATAATCTCCAAAGCATCCCTCTCTGTATCCTAAGGGCAGCCAGTTCACAGATGACACCATTTTGGGAAATCTTCTTTATTAGAGATGAAAGTCTCCTCCAAGGCTACTATGTGGGGAACTTGGAAGAAAAGGTTTCCTGCTGGACTCCTTCCACAGACCTCCCAGACAAAATCGCTGTTTTGTTTTTCCTCTCACCATCATATTCAGCAATAATATGTATGCCTGCTAAAGGTTTAGGCATAAATAGGCACATGGATTCCCAGATCAACAATTTCCTCTGGATCCAATTTATATTGGCTAATCATCTCAACACAGTAGAGCTGGCTTTGTTTTAGCTTCTAAAAACAAAAAACAAAACAACAAACAAACGAACAAGAACAACAAAACAACCAACCAAACAAGAAAACACTCAAACCTAAGAATATGAAAGCTTTCAGATTTCCTTAGTGGAAACCTATCCTGTTAATCCCATCACTTGCTTGCATACACAATCCATGTTCTCATTTCCCTAGAGGATTTCAGCACACTGTGTTGAACTCAGCCAGCTTCCAGGGTGCGAAATGTCACTTTACAAAATGCTTTTCTGTTACCTTCTGCTTTCCATACGTCTCTGAGTTCCAGCAAACCAGGGAATATCACCTTGATCAACAAGACCAACAAGGCACTTGTGAGTGAGCATTCGATAGCAGAAGCCAGTGTCTCCAGAATCAGCCAGGTGTCCTAGCTACTGCTTACACCTACCAGCAGCACTGACCCTCTCCCTGTCCTCAATAAAACCCCAACCCAACCAATATCCCCCACCTCCAAAAGAAACCTTGCTAAAAGAAGATATTGATCTCTTCCTCCTCCTCATCCTTTCACCTCAGATTTTTGTCCCCTAGTACATACGGGGTTAGTTTATCCTATTCTCCACCCAGGCTGGAAACATTAATAATACAGAATAAGATTCTCAATTGCCTGAAGCAATTTTATTTTCCACTAGCTGCCCACTAAATAGCAGTTAGGAGCTATTGCAGCAAATGGAGTGCTCCATGGCCTAGGGGGACACCATGCCACATTCTCCTTCACAGTCACTGCTTTAGTTCCCCTGCAGATTATCTAAGTTATCTATAATACAGCCTTCTCCATTAGAGCTGTATGAATGGAGGAGGACTATATGAAATTTTAACATTTCTACAATGCATCACTAACCCCATCACCAGCTCAACATATTCATTAATATTTTGAACATTCAGAAGCAAAAGTTGGAAGAATTTGTTAGTAGCCAGTAACCTTATTTTAGAGAAAAAAATCCCACGTTCCCACAAACAAATCATAGAACTGAGGATGTTTTTGCAGCATAAGAACTATTGGCAAAACATTAAAAACAAAACCTAATTTCAAATGTGACAACAACTTGTCTCTTCCTAAGACCAAAGCAAAAGTCTCTTTTAAAAGCCTCTGATTAAAATTGTGTCTTTTTCTAGGACGTCTATTCCATATAGATAGAGTGTGAAGCCAGTACAAATTTACATCAAGCAGAAAACTCCCAAAGACTCTTTTCTTTGACTTGTAAAAATACTTAGGTACACATCTGGAAAAGGCCTGCACAAGAGGGATGGACTTCATCTGAGCTCTAAGGGGACCAAAAGCTGGCACTTTAAACAACGACCGTGAGCGAACTTCCAATTGATGAATGACAAAAAGCCAGATGAGCGTAGAAGAATACACAGTTCAGAATAATGGCTCTTGGTACGCAAATAGGAAAATTCTTTATCATTTACATGAAGTTAAGTCAGAGGATGAAAATCAAATCAGAAATAGAAAATATTTTCCATTAGATAGAATTAGTGGACAACTACAAAAATACAACCTGCTTAGATCTATGTATCAGACATAGGTATCAGCCTGGGCTCTGCACAGGGAAGTCTTGTCTTTCAAATTATTTGAAGAAACCAGAAAGAATAGCAAAACAGTTGATATATCCAAGATGTTTTTTTTTTTTTTTTTT
>VXAA01005193.1:826317-866578 GCA_013399115.1 Anseranas semipalmata
TTTTTTTGACAAACTCCCTCACCAAAGGCTTTTAAGAAAACTGAGCAGTAATGGGTTAGGAGGGAACTTGCAGGAATGAGTAAACAATTGGCTAAAAGATAGAAGGTGGAGGAGGTGAGCGTATGGGTAAATGATGAGCACTTGCAATGGAGGGAAGCAATTAGTGAAATCTAATGGGTTTGAGCTGTTGGAAAAGGCACGTGCAGTAAGACAAGGATGTCTGCCTGTGATACAATGTATATTCAAGGGAGTAAGGATGAGACTGGACTGTGAAAAACTACTGGGGGACCTTACAAGACTACTCAGTAAAATTGCCAGTAGATATAAATGTAAAGCAATGAGCATGAGGAAAAAAGAATTCCTAGCTTTATACATGAAATAA
The DNA here is from genome assembly GCA_013399115.1 of Anseranas semipalmata. NCBI lineage: Eukaryota > Metazoa > Chordata > Aves > Anseriformes > Anseranatidae > Anseranas > Anseranas semipalmata. The sequence goes on from VXAA01005193.1 coordinate 826,700, forward strand.
TGGCTCCAAGCTGGCTACTACCAGAGCAAGAATTGGAGGTTACAACAGTTTGTTCCACAAAGTCAGTGCTCAATAACAATAAAAACAAAACAAACAAACAAAAGCAAACATTTGGAATTAGAACAGAAAACAGATCATTATGTCACTGTATAAATCCATAGTTCACCTGTACCTTGAACAGCGTGTGCATTGCTGAATGCCTTCTCTTGAAAATGATCCACTACTAGAAAAACAAAACATTCAGAATAGAGTGGAATAGAGCAGTTCATTTGGAAGGGACCTGCAGAGATCATCCAGTCCAACTGCCCAACCACTTCAGGGCTAAGCAGAAGTTAAAGCACATTTTTGAGGGCATTAGCCAAATGCCTCTTGAACACTGACAGGCATGGGGCATCAACCATCTCTCTAGGAAGCCTGTTCCAGTGTTTGACCACCCTCACGGTAAAGAAGTTTTTCCTAATAGGGCAACAGGGATAATCAAAGGCATGGAGTGGCTTCCATATGAAGAACAACAGGTACGCAAAACATTTCAGCTCATGGCAGGGATTTGTATGGGTTATAACAGGTCTGCACAATCACGAGTGACATGGAACAGGCGCACAGGGACAGGTGGTCTTTTCCAGCAAGTCCAGTAAATGAAGCAGGAGGGAGCCATTTTCAAAACACGAAGGAAGGTGCAGAGTAGCCTAACTCTGGGATACCTTGCTGGAGGAAGTTGTGAATGCAAAAATTAGTTTCAATAATCAGTGCCTTCAATCTAGAATCCCAGCAAAAGCAAAAAGTAAGTTCCATACCTCCACTCTCATTTAATTCAAAACAAACACCAACCCTACTTTACACATAACCTCCCCATCCGCAAGACAAAGCAAAACTAATTTTTGCAGGTATTCTTATCTTTACATTACAAACATGCTCAACAGGGCCTGTCCTGTCCTGCTGCCCCCTCCCGACATATCAGGAAATCAGCTCTCCAACATTATAATTCCATCAAGGTCAGTAGTTAAACTCGTCTAAAATTAATGAAATGGAGAAGAGATCTTAGCCCATACTATACAGGAATTACTCCATCCACCACAGTGAGCTTATAATGCAGTCCTGCAGTTTAGTAGTGAAGAAAACAACAACTACAGTTTATAAAGAGCGAATTAGAGGAAGCAGAACAGTTGTATAAGCTGAAATTTGGCTACAAACGCTGAAATAAAGATCCCTGTTCTTGGAAAAACAGCAATAATGTTCTTCTGTTCAAGACATCGACACTGCCAGGGTAGCTCAGTAAATCGTGTTGGATTAAGTTTTCTTCATACATATTAAAAAAAGAAAAGATGTGTGTGCGTGCATATGTGCATGTATATGTAAAAGAAAATATTTACAAATAAACTACATACAGATATATAAAGTAAATTTTTACCCTTCTCCTGTTACTTAAAAACTAATGATAAAAGTACAAGGTGAGGGGAAAAAAGTAAAAAGAAAGATTTCCAGGGACAAAAAGGGTAACATAACCTTTGAAAATTTGCTAAGGCTTAAGATTTGTCTACTCAGACACTGCTTTCTACCCCCATTTAATTAGATTTTAATTTTCTTTTTACATCCTTTTCCTCTACAGATTCTGAGAAGTAATTATTTCAATATCAATTGATTTGGAGGAACAGTCCCAAGTCAGAATTAAGCAGCTTATGGAAGTTTGTCTTGTTCCTGGTTAAACATTCCTACTATGCAGCCGGGTAAGCTGCTTGCAGTAATAAAACCCAGCTGAAATAATGGAATTGTGCTTGTGAGCCAAGACTTGGCCTGGCTAAGGGGAACTTCTCAAATGGCTCTCATCAATGTCAGAGATTTAGAGAAAGCCTTCCCAAATAATCAAGCAGAGGGAAAGAAAAATAGTAAAAGCTCAATCTCTTCCCTCCAGTACTTCTTTCATGAAAATAAGAATATCAAATTCATACATATTTCATAAACAGCACACAAACAGCAACAACCGTTCATCTTCTGCTTATGTTGCAATAGGCAACTAGGTTCAAAAACAAATGTGATTTTACATCCCATATGCAAAATGCCCATGATCTGTAAAGAAAATTTCAAATGGGCAGCTTTTACTTCCAGGTATAAGTAACTCAGAGAACTTAGCAAACCAGAAATACAGTTACTTAAATCAATAAAAAAGACAAACAAACAAAATCGGAGGGTATTTTGGAAGGTTCTGTTGTAAATTATTTGCAAAAGCCAGAGGAAGACTGAGAACTCATAAATTCCAGAAATTTAGCCTTATACTTCAGCTTTTCATCTCTTTTACCTTTTTACTTACTGTTGACCAGGAATGGTAAGAAGAAAAAACCAAAAGTGTTACTGGACAGCAAATTTTAATAACTTTAGATATTAAATGAATTGTAAGTAGTGGCTGTACATAACAACTCTGTGCAAACACAGAAGAAAATTCTTCAGTAACATGATTTGCACAAGAGCTGCAGCAGCAGGCTGCTATCAGTACCGCTATTCTAACAACTAGGAACAGCTGCTCAGACTAGAAGAGGTACAGCGTATCTCAGGGTCTGAAACTGTGGACTTGACGCAAGGTTTATCTTGTACAATCTATTCCTTTATATAGACAATAAAGATTGTATATAGGAAGCTAATTTTAAGCACCTGCCTATTAGCAGAACTGCAAGAAACCATGTTCTGTGCACGCATGCAAACAGAATATTTTCTTATTGAGGGGTGAACAAAATCCTTGCTCTATGGAGAACAAAGCTAGCAGACAGCATTGCACAAATGAAACTCAGAAGCATCATTTCTACAGCCCCGGCTGACACCCTGCTGGGATCCTTATCAGTTTTCAGCAAAAAAACCTCCATTCTCTAGATATCTCATGCCTCTAAACTGTGAGGAATGACTGGATTCCAATGCTATCTCACAAGCTCTGCACTTCTAATCATGCTTTCAGGATTCAGATATTCTTACTTTTACTCCCTCCTGAAAACTAGGGGTCTATAGCCTGATAGCCCATGTCCACACAACAGTGCTATTCTTTCAGAGCCTTTTCAGTAGCAACTGCACACTCCCCACAATTATGGATTTTGGTGCTCAGCTTTTCACCAGTTAAAAATGATTCAGCAGGTAAAATGAGAGTTGGAGAATATTCTCAATGTGACTCCTAAAATAAATCATGCTTCGCTCATGGACACCACACAAGATATAATTAGCTCTATGAAAATAGCCAACCATAACTTCCTTTGAGCATCTCTCTCCTTTTGTCAGTCCTTTCATTCCTTTAGGGCCTCCCTCATTTTCCTGTGAAAAGCCTTCTCATTTCTCTTAAATGCTTATTATTGAAGTTGCCCTTCTATAAAGTTCCAGCCCCAATTAGTGAGCTTTTCTCCCCACCTCCAGCTCAAGCCAGTCAATGTTTTTGTTTGGCTGCAGCCCACCTAAAATCCTAACTATTCCCTGGCTGCAGCAGACTTGCTAGTCAAGGATAGGAAAGCAGACTCTACCTTTCAAGCTAGCTCCACACTGTCCAGCAGGGAGAAATGTCCAGACAGAAGCCAGGACACAGTGTCATTTATAAATCATATCAATATTCACAACCATAACTGGAGTTTGCAGACTGATATATAGCTGTACAGTGTTTCAGCCTAATTTCTTAACCACCCATCTGAGATACACAAATTGACCTTTAAACGCGTCCAAAAATAGGATGGGATAATTCCCATTTCTGTCACATTAAAAGCACTGTGCAAAGAAATCCGTTCACAGCACACAAGAGGCCATTTCCTTCATCTTTTGTGTCATCTAGTGTGAGTCACATTTCTTGCTACTTCATGCTTTTTTCTGAACTATAGTTAGATGTAGATAGTTCTAAGCACAAACATCACTTCTTTAAAGACTGGACCTACTGTTACCTGTACTAGAGTTCCTTAGGACCACAGTAGGCTTGGGGAAAGGGTCAGGCAGTTCATTAAAAATAACTGCAAGGAGAGCTACAACCATACAACAAGAAATCCTTCAACCATATTCCTCCTTAGCATAATTTCTCTCCAATTTAAAGCATACTTTCAAATTCCTGTGGCACTGTGGACTTTCGCTGTTGAATTAGAAATAGCTTCTGCTCAGAAGCGTTTATGGTAAGTAGGGGAAGACTTGAATGACCTGGGTCATCACTACTACTCACTGGGGATTTTTTTTTTTTATTATTTCTTTTTTAAATCATTCTATATAAGGGGTAGATAGTAACAGTGAGATGAAAAAAGTTGGTCTTTGCTAGCGGACTATGCTCCTTGTGTTCTTGGAGGAACACTTATCCATTTATATGTTAAATTACCTAAGTTTACACACGCGCGCACGCACACACACACACACACACACACACACACACAAACATCCACCATCTTAGCTGGAGATGGTCGCAGGTATAATTGTGTGCTTGTATTTTTCTTTGTGTTTTAAAAGGCTAATAATCAGCGAACGTAGATTGTATTTGTACCTTGCATAACTGGTAACAAGACTCTTCCCCTCAGCCCTCTTCCTCTTTGTCTTTTATTCAGATCCACTCTTTCTCTTATCTCATGGTTAGACTGCAATTTCTTCTGGCAGAGGACATTCCTTTATTTTAGAGCTAGCCAGTGATTAGTGGAGCAAGAATCTTTATTAGAGCTTTTATTTTACTACAATACAAGCACACAACAAGAGCATTCAGACTCCCACTAGCCTAGCCACACACAAGTCTTTTTTTCCAGGGAAAAAACCTAGGCATTTTTAGCTAACATCTAATCATTTCCCATACAGTGCAACTACCAGGTATGCCCTATATTAAGGGTAATCACGATGTGTTTATTGAGGAATGTCCCAGGCTTTATAACATCTGATTGGATAATAATCCAGCTAGGGAACATTTTATGAAGCAGTTTTCTGATTGAGACTATACTTTTTCCTAAGCAATTGCCAGGACCACATGAGAGGCAACAAGCAGCTTTCAGTACAAAATCACTCTGAATTATCCATAGCCTGCATGCTCTAAATTGGATTGCTGCTCAGTCGTACTAGGTGGGCAAAGGAAGGTAATGAAGAAACAACTCACAGTTTTAGGCTCCAGGACTGGCTCACATAAGCTTCCTTCATCCAGAACTCAAAAAAGGTGGAAAAAAGAACTTTACAACATTCCTGCTCCAAACTGAAAGGTTGATTTCACTGAATACCAACAGAAGCTTGCTGTAAAACCTGTTTCTTCTTTGGGGCCACTGCTGACGAAGTAATAAGCTACACATGTGCCCATCACTGTTGCTGAGGCCCCATTTGCCTTTCATAGGAGAGTCTGGCAGCACCTGCTTGTCCACTAAGGAAAAACCATTTAACTTTTAACCTCTGTATATTTGACCACAGTGAAATACTGTTCAGCCAGGCTGATCTGGATCTAGGGTTCAAAAAACTTTGCTGGGACTGGTCTCAGTTCCTGGGAACAGTACTTGCAGTCCAATGTGTCACTGCGAGGTGCTCCATTTCAGCCAGAAATATGCCACCGACAGGCTGTGGGTGACAACACGCTGCTCCCCCAGACAGCGATGTGAACCCACAGACAGGCATTTAGTCTTTTTTCCCGTGGAAACAAAGTTTATGCCATCAAGCTGTGAGGGGCCTTTGTCCAATGACTTTGGAACCCACTGGCTGATTTCAACCAAATTTAAAAGATTAGATGACTCAAAAGTAATTAGGATCCTAAAGATGTCATGAAGGTATTAAAGACTGACAGAAAAGCTGCAAAGTGACCTCTTATTAGGCACCAGGCAGTCCACATAGGACAGAATCTTCATTAACACCCCCAGTAGTTGCTGCTCCCAGCCTCTTACAGACCAAACTGAATTTACCACAGGGTATTAACTTATAGGAAATCTAGCTTCCTTAGTTCCGGGATGACATGATCTAGGTTTTTTTCCAAAACATTTATTAAAATACTTCTGAGCTTCAGAATCATAACAAATATGCTTTTCTATATTTAACCAGTTAAGTCAACAGTTTCTTTGGTAAACTTCTAAAAAACAAATAAAGATATGAAAGAAATCTTTTGTTGGCTTTTGAAACCCCCAGTTAAGCAGAAACAACTGCTTTCATTACCTCGTTAGCATTTAAATTTGTTGGCCTTTCACTTACTTTACAGGATGGTTCTTGTGTTCATAAACATTGAAAGGAGGATTTGAGAGAACCTCTGTACACTGTATATACAGTATTTTATCTATGGTCAAGTACTTTATACAGTAAAATTATTGAAATAAGAAGGCTAACATCACACACCTATGGAAGGATGGGTGGGAATCCTACTTACTTTTTGGGTAAGAAGGATGGGACTTGGGAATAATAAGTGTCCCACTGCTTCTTTTAATTTCCTAAGTCTTACAAGAAAGTTAAAGGCACTTTGAAGAGAGATCTTATTTACCTAGTTACTTCTTTTCGCTTGTTAATTCTGAATAATTCAGGTAAAGCTGAGTTACATCCATTTATCAATATTTGATGCATAAGATCACCACAGTATAATCTTCACAATGCTCTCATGGTTCAGCTTTCTGACTAACATGAGTGCAGTTTGTGCACAAGATGCATCGACTCACAAAGAGAGCTATGTGAAGTGGTATATAAAATGGTTGTAACCAGACTCTGCTAGCATACAAAAGGTACATGCTGCATGTATGAGGAAAGACTGTGATTGAACTTACATGATTTTTGCAAAAGAAACAGCAGTAGTTAAGTTTAGGATTAAATACTTTAAACTATACAAGAACTGAAAAGTATCTTAGACATTCCACATGAAGAATCACATTTCTATATCTTGTTCCTAGCTTGAAACAAATTCCTTTTAGGTCAGTACAAGTTTAGAACATGGTTCACACTGAAAACTGTTCATCAGCCCTGCTTGGTTGTTCATTGAAAGCAGGTCAAAGACAGGATACATCAGCACAAGTGATTGTATATGGAAAAACACAAAATGCACAATCTGACCCTCAGTGCCATTTTCTCTGACCTCAGCCAACCAGCAATGCATTTAAACACTCTTACTGGAGTTTTGCGTTGTACCAGTCAATTTCTGCAGATGAAGACTGAACATCAGTGCTAGAGAAGTAACTAATGCTTCCTAATGTCTTAAGAGGTTTTGCCCTAGTCATCCTATTCTCTCTTTGAGATTGACTTGAGAGGAGCAGGTCAATCTAATCCTTGCACTGTCAGGCAAACAGTCACAAAAACGTGAGTAATACAATGCTAGTAACATGTCTGAGTGACAGGGCTGCTTGTTGGATAAAGCCATGACAATCTGCTGATACTTTATTAGAAAGCAGTGCTGAAACACTCACTGGAGATGATCACTTGACTAAATGAGATAGTTGTGCACTTATGAGCTCATAATCAGAAATTCATCTTGAATAACAAATATTAGAAATTGCAAGATGTCAACAGTTAAAATTAATAAACATTTAAAGAACTATCTATCTAGTTAGAAACTATCAGAGATTACTTATGGATTTGGTGTCCCATCTGGATTAAAGTTACTAAAATCCTGAATTTTGAAGAAGAATGGAGAACCATAGAGATTCAGGATTCCCTTTCCTCTTAATATAAGACTGAAATAAATATTCTGTATTTCTTCCAACACAGAAATAGGAACTTGGAAGGGGGATGCATTTTAAAAAATGCTGAAATATGTTTCCAACTTAAGGTGTCCTTTTCTTGTCACCCACAGGGGTAGAGGGATTGGCTGGAGCCCCCAGCTTCTCTAGCTCTAAGGCAACTGACTCTCAGACTGTTGCCTGTCTATTGGAGGAGCTTTCCGACAAGGACTTGGTTGGAATTGGACCACGGATTTTTTTAACTCTACACTCTAATCTGGGTATCTTGGAAATACTTGACTCCTCTGCTCCCAGCTGGCTTGTATGCCTTGGAGCTGCAGATCCTGGGAATTTCATCCAACACTTTCAAAAGTGTTCAAAAAGCTTCAAATGTCAGCTCTGCAGAATGGAATTTGGAAGCTGAGTCCTGGTGCGTATGGATTGTGTACAACAGGATGTCAGCAGCCTGCCAGGAATCAAGGTGTGTTTCCGTGCTGGTAACACTAGTCAAAATGTTTTATTTGAAACATTTTATATCCAATAAAGATTTCAGCAAAATGCTGCTGAAAATTTTCCGATCAATTGTATTCCTGAACTGTCCTGTCAGGCACTGAAATAAAAAGTGAAAGAATGGTCTGCCTACCTCTTGATTCTCACGCTGCCACCATAAAAATGTTGAAGTGATGCATCTTCTGAGCACTTCTCTACAGTATGGAATGTTCCATTCTGTGGATGAAGTAATTCAAATACAGAATAATTAAACGTTTTTCCGAAGGTGATAACATTTGTCAGAAAACTAAAAAAGAAAATGAGCATACGCAGCTGGTCCATTCTGCTATCAGAGACAATAAAAAACTTGGGGAAATGAAGAAAATTTGTCTGCCTCTTCAAACATAAAGTGGACTCAGAAAAGCTAAGATATGCTTGTGGTTGTATTTCATAACCTGCAATAAAGTCTAATGAATATAAAAGATCATTAGGGAGAAAAAAGTGCTTTTAACTGATATGTTCCTAGATCGATCTGTCTAAATTTGACAAAAACAACAATAAATTAATTCTTTTAGTGGGCACCTATTGTCTATATGATTTGACTTATGGAAGGTGACATCCATGAGGAATCTGTACTACATTCATTGAAGATGATGTAACAGACAGAAACATAGCTAGAAAGATGCACTCTGAAACCCAATATACTACACTCAGGTATTTTAAAAAATTACTTTTAGACCTAAAATGCTTGGATAAAACACTGAAATTGCATCCCAGAGCTCCCTCTGGAAACCCTGAAGGGTTATCAAAGGAAGGTGTTATTAGGTAGTACTGTGCTATCTGAAATAAAAGTAAACTACAAAACAAATGTACTCTCTGACCACTTAAAGTACCACTGTAAAATGTACTGAAACTTTTTATTGATTTCACTAGATACAAGTATAGTTGATTGTCAAAATCAACAATAAAATCTTTAATTGGTAAGCAATAAATGAACATGCTGGTTACAATGCATAAATACTGGGCTTGTATATGTTTGTCTTTTTATGTAAGCAATGACACTTTATTTTAGATTAGATTGTTAATTTTTCATGAGTGGCAAATGGTTTACTTGTTTGTAACCATTTTAAGACGTTCCCACTCCCTTCTTCACCCCTGTTACTTTGTGTCCTGGAATTAATTGGCATTTGTGTAAATGAAGGGGAGGACCCTCCATGCAGAAGGCAAGAAAATTGGCTCTGGGGAGGAAGAGAGCAAGAGATAAGAAGGCAGGGAGGAAGAAGCAGTGGTTAACTGAATAGAAGCTTTCTCTGTTGGGGCAATGCCATGTTAAGACACTCTTGCTTGCAGCTGTTTGTTCCCATCTTCCTACCAAAGGTCTCTATGCTGCTACCTGTGATGAATGCCAAGTCAATTGTTGTGCATCTGGGTCTTATGAAGAGGAGGACAGGAAAACAATTACGTGTGTGCGCATGTGTGTACTGTTTTCAGATCTCTGTCACTGGTTAATCAGCCAAGGCAAAATGAAAAAAGCATTTCTAAAAAAAGAGTATGGGTCAGAGTGTTACAGCATAAATATATTTGTTCTTAACTTGCTTCATTCTTGATGCTCTGAAATAAATGTTAATGCTGTAAGCTGCCAGAAATGTAGATACTGGTGTCTATCTTATGCTAAAACTTCTGTTCCAGACCTGTACATTACAGAATAGAACCACGTCTCTCAAGTGAATCCAGTGAATCGGGTGAAGGGGCTAAGACAACAGGGAAAACACTCCAACCAGTTTGTTGATGCAACTGATGAAAACAGGAGTCTCTGCTCAACTTTATGCACATGTTCAAGATGAATGAAATGCTGAGAAACATCAATTCAGCCAAAAACAAGCAAATGAATGACCTTAACCAAGTGAATGTTCCCATCGGGATCAATAAACTGGCCTGTGCTATTGTCACAAAGCATGCTAGCATAAATATCCTTGCTGAAAAACCGAAGGCAGTACTACAAAGAAACCAACATTAAGCTACGAACGTAAAAAATAAGAAAGAAGAAAAATGAAAATAATAACTGTGATGCAAGGTGAGGCAAGGATGAGTCAGAGCAGACAGCACAGGGGATGGAGACATTCAAACATTAAAATTCCAGTAGTTTGTGCAATAGCTTGGACATATATTTCCTGTTCCTTCATTCTAAGACCACTGAGTGATCTGAAAGCACAGTGCTCTTTTAATAAAAAGGAATGATGGTAAACTTATGGGTAGATCCTTTCTCCATAAGTAATTCACACTCCAGAGCAAGGGATGAGCTTAGGAGTTCCTTGTTAGTCTAGGGCCTTATGCCCAACCATCTCCTTGCAGTTGGCAGACAAATAGGGGACATGGCTGGGACATCCATTAGATGAGCCTGGATTGCCATAATGGACTCTTTCTCAGAACTGTCCAGTTAAGATGTGACAGTGCCATGGTTGTTCTAATCCGGTTTTGGAGATACACTCAGAGTAGGCTGCCAGAATCAACATCCATTTCTTAGTTGCCCTGACCACTCTGCAGCACTAATTGAGGATCAGGCCCGTCACTTTGAGGAACGTGAAAAATACCTTGCCAGTGCCCTTTTGAAATGTCAAATTCTCACTTTGTTTTTTGCATATTCTTAAGTACTTTAAACTAAAATCGCCTTTGGTATCATTTTCAGAGCAGCAGTCTCTCTGGGAACAAAGATTTTTTGTTTGACCTTTACATTTATCGTTAAAGAACATATTTTCATTCCTGACACTTGCTTGGAGAAGGTTTACAAAATTTGTCTCTTTCCATAGCTACACCGCACTTCCTCCTCTAGTGATCCTAGCAGCTACACAAGACTTTGGTGGGGTAAGTGCTGACATACTCCACTGACTTTTCCACTAGAAGAGCAGCTACAGTATGGGCTCCAGACCACTCCAGGGCAGTGGAACAAATTTAGGAACTGACAATGCCATCTTATGGTGGAAATATAAACTGCAATTGCGGACTGTACAAGAAAACACAAAAATGTGTTTCCCCCAGCGGGTAAAAACAGTATATTGAATGGTTAAGGATGCAGCTGGGGCAGGAGGGGGGATGAATAATTATCAGTCTGTAGCCTTTTTAAAGTGTTTAACAACAACCACATGTTGGTTACATACCGGCATACAAACTTACATGCCAAAGCTCAAGACTGTGTTTGTGAAGACAATCAAATACAGAAAGCTACAAGGAAAAGGGGGAGAGAAATGCTCTTACATTTTCCTCTCATTAACTTGTTTTCATTTTCTGACCCCTCTTCTCCAGCTCCTTTAGCACAGAACCTAAACAGACTCACTCAACATGAAGGACATTGCAAATGGCCAATATACCAACTTCCTCCCCATAGTGGCTTAAGCAGCAAACTCAGACCATCTGTTATGTCATTGTTAGATATAATCTGGCCATGACAGACAAGACTGAAGTGAGGAAATACAGACTACTTCAGTGCCCACTTTCTGACTGTGCACAAAGCATCTCTACACATATGGGTAGCAGCAATTTATCCTGGAATTTGGGGTATCCAGCAGTTGCTACTGGGGCAGTTAGATGCCTGGAGATCCAGAAGATTACTGTCCAAAACAACAGGGCATGAGGACCACTAAACGCAGTAATGTGCATCTATACTGGTAAGAAGTCTATGAACACACCCTGCAAATCTGTAGGGGAACCACATGGATTTTTGTCATCAGAGTGTTGTTAAACTGAAGCTGTAACCCTAATGCCCGGTTCCTGAAACATTCCTGGAGGAATACTGGGCAAAACAAAGGGAATTGTTACTAGTAAAAAAATAATAGAAATTTGTTGGTTTTCAAACAGCAAAATACGTAGCCCAGTGGAGGATTCCCTCCTCAATGTAAAGGCAGCTGGGGGCGTGCGAGTGTGTGGTTAACAGAACATACGCTACCTCTGGTACAGCTGTGATCTCAGTGCTATGCCACCTTCACCACTGCTGCTCTTGGCGATGAGAAGCTGGATTACAGCAAGACCAGATCACTGGGGTTGTGACAGCTGCTGATGAGAAGCATCCTGGGGCATGGTGGGCTGTGGTTTCACTGAGCTATTTTTTCAGTGTTGGTTTTGGGGTTTGTTCCTTTACGTCTGATTTTTTTCTTAAAATGCAGTGAAAGTTCCTACATTAAAACAAAGTCATTAGAATTTAAGACAAAGCTTGTCTTGTGACAGTGAAGTATTATGAATTTAACCTGTCCTCAGTGAATAACTCTTAAGTGAACCCTGTTAAGTCTTCAGCCGGGAAAGACTGTGTGAATGTGCATTTTTGGAGTCATTTATCTAAATTCTACTTATTTTTTTCTTTTAGTTTTTATTTTTCTGTTAAGAGATTGAAGATAAGCCAGTGCCCTGAAACAGAGAGAAAACTTGCCTGGGTGAAACTGCACACATACTGAATAGTCATATAGAATGCCAATGACATTTGACTTCAGATTTTCTATGATAGAAATCAGTTCCACTCACCTGTGAACCATATCTCTTTGTCTTGACAAGCTGGGGAAAACTTAATGCTTTGGATCAAAAGGCCTGAATTCCTCATCCTGTCCTTACAAAACACTGACTTGAATTTGATAGATCTTCGAGGATGAATGTGTTTTTAAGAGTGAATTTTAAAGAATTATAAGCTTTGTTATTCTTGTTCCTATTTGTCTATAGTACAATGTATGAAGTGCTGCTGAAACGCATGCATAAATTTACTGTTTTTTTTTTAAGAACTTTATTATTTGAGGAGGGTGATGATAAAAACAAACAAATAGATTGATGATAGGAAAAGAAGGGTGTGATATAGAAGAAATGTGGTAGATACGATCACTGCTCTCGTTCTGGTAACACTACATGTAATAATACTGCTTTCCTAGGAGAAGTAAAACTTGTCCTACTTTTCCAAAATATTCTAGCATACCTCTGAGTACTACAGCTCCGTTAGAATCACAGGATTTGGCCCTGTCATTTATGTGATTAGGAAAGCACTCCCAGAAAACTGGGGTAATATGGAAAATAATGTAGTAAGTTAACACCTCCTGATCTCTAGAATCAATTCTGAATGAATCCCTCTGGAGGAAGCACCTGAAATAACTTGAAATTAAACAGAATGAAAACTCAAGGTTCTGAACACACAGAAGAGCCCACTATGCTTTGTAAGTCTAGGAATATTAACTTAAGTGTCCGTTAGTTTTGCAGTAAAACTGTTCAGTTTTCTCTGTGACTCCACAGCCTGATTCCCTCGTGTAACTATTTAAATGTCACATGAAGACGATATTATTGCTGAATACTGAGGCACTCAAAAAGCTGCAAGTGTCAAAATTAAAGTAGCTTGTTCTACTTTCACTCATCACTTTGTGCATTATTGTTGCTTTTAAGTTATCACATACTAAATATTGAAATATACTACTTAAAATTGATATATGTAAAAAGAAAAATTTTCCTACACCAGTAAACACAAATATCATTTATTTTTATGTACTACTTTGTCACAGATAAAGCTCATGGAAATAGTTTTCTGAAACATCTTCAGTAAACATCTCAGCAATAATGTCTTTCACCACCCTACTCTCAGAGAAGTTTCTGTATTTTACATCAAAGAGGTATTCGTTTAAAAATCCAAATAAAACTTCAGTCACATCTCTGAAATTTGAATCCAACCTTCTCTTGCTCCTGAGCAGTACATGCTACCCACTATGCCACACAGCTGTGCTACATTTTTCTTGCTCTCCTCTGGTGATGAAGCTAAGCAGTCTGCATGTTAGCTTCAAAGTCACAAGGGTCACATAAATATCTGCAAGACTGGCAAACAATGATGCTTCTGGAATTCTTGAAAAATAAGGGGAATCAACAGAAAATAAACCAACCCGTCTGCAATCTAAATGAAGGGTGGTTTTCCTTTCAGCACACACACACAAACCTTGCAAGGGGAACATTCTATCATTCTTGCTCTTCGAAAAATACCTCTGGGCCCTTTTATAACATGTAACTAGCAGAAGCCAAAAATCCCAATTCACACACATTATTATTGCAGTGCTTGGAAAGTTATTCCAATGAATCAGAGACAGAAAAAAAGAGAGAGAGAGAGAGAGAGAGAGAGATCCCTGTTCATTCAAAGACTGTCCCACAGCTGCTTAAGGTTATAGGCTGATTCACTTGGCTTCTTCTGGTTTTTCACAGCTAACAGAGACCTTGGATGCTCCAAGACTCTCACATGCCAATCAAAACAAATTCTTAATAAACAAAGAAATCTTGCCTTTGAAATCCAGAGAGAATCATGCTGGAGAGCAGCATGAAATATTTTCCTTTCTGACAAAGCAGCAGTAACCCTCTTAAAAGAATTCAGGAAATATCAGAAGTATCCTTTTCTCATGCTACAAACGGGATTTTTTTCCCCCATTATCTTCACAGAATGAGCTGTTTGTGAATAGCAGGAAAACAACTGTTTGTTCATTCTTAGTAATGAGAAGTCAAGTAACTTTCTGCATCATGCCCAATCCAGGACTTGCATCTGTGAAAGTTGTAGCAAGGCTTCAAAGAGCAATTGCTTTCGTTTTCACTCCTTCTAAGGCCTGAGGACATTCCACTTCTGATTGTAGTGTAACTTCAGAAATCTTGAGTGACAGAGACAGTAAGCTGAGAGCAAGAATAGGTTGTTTTCCTCTGGAAAATTTGGTTTTACTATGAAGGCTCAGCTTTTGAAACACAAAAGCAAAACTGGTGATTTAGGCTTCTAGAGAGTGCAAGGGTACCCAAAGTGTTTTCAGAAACTACTGATGAACGACAAACCCTGCCCACCGGGCATGAAGGAGCTAGGGGAATGATTAATCTATCTCATCTTACACTTCTCTGTGCTTGCCTAGTGCAACAGCATGTGATTACGGTCAATGCTTTCCATTGCAAAGTCTCAAGCAGACCCTATAAAATCTTCTCACTTCAGATTTCCAATAGACCAGGTCAAAATTCTATATGTTACCCAAACAGCTATTGTGATTCTCATAGTGTTAGGGATATGGATGGCTCAGGCAGGAAAGACAGTATGCTCAATTTACAGCTATCCATTGACTGAGATCAATACCAAAGTCTGAGACACCTTGTTGCACATTGATTATAAGGAGTTCCATGTGTCCCCCCAAAACTGTAACAGCAGTAAGACACTGGGATTTATGGAAACGCACAGAGGAAAAGGGAGAGAGCACACCACTACCCTAGGAGTCCCAGAGGGGGTTAGTGCATCCTTTGGATAAGAATGAGGGAATCATGTTAAGAAAAAATTGTAGACTGGCTGTGACAAAGGTGCCTGTAGGAAGAAATGTATTTGCAGGAAAAGCTTTTGGAAAGTCAAGACCCTCGGTCAGAATACAAACATCTTTTCTCCCTCTCATCTCCCTTTTTGTCTCTCTTAAAAGGGGACCTCTATCCAAGGATGTTTGATGGAAAGCAGATAGAATGGTTGCAGGGTGACACGGGAGAGAAGTACAGAGTTAACTTGTCCACACATTGGCCATGATTTTGTGAATACCTCTGTTGACCACAGAGAAAAGAAGTATCTAATGTCCTGGCTCCCCACACCACCGTGGCACTCTGCTCTAACAGGGACATGTTCTGACTCATTAAATGACTCCTCTGGAACAACTGGCCACATGATGTCAGCTGTCTGTTTCTCATCCTCTGCTTTTATCTTGCCCATTCAATCACTGTCTTATAGAAGAAACAAAGCCAAAAAAAAAAAAAAAGGAAAAGAAAAGTAGAAGAAAGATTCGGCTTATTTTTGCAGAGCATACCAGATACCACACATCTACTAAGTCATTTCTGAAGCACTTCCAGTAGAAGCTAAAAAGCACCCACTTTTCTAGTTACTCCTTTCCCTAGCTTGGCTCACTGCTCAGCCTTTCAGACATGACTGTCTTGGGGTTACCAACAAACCTGCCTAGGGATCTGTGACAACTCTGCTGAGATGCGAATCTCAGTACTAGATTCACTAGATCACTAGATCAGTAGAGCTGCAGAGGTAGACATCACAGCTGCTAATAGGGATATTTTGTACAATGTGTCCATGTATGTGTATTAACAATTAACACAGTTAAACTAGTCATTAAGAAAAGTAAGGGCAAATTTATACCATGCTGCTTTGTGAAGTTAGTGGAGTTTGTCCTGAAAATATTGGGTACACATGGTGGTAACACGCTGGTGAGACAGCCTGGACACCTCACCCTTCTATGCCTGTGCACAGAGGATAACAACAGTGCCACAGAGAGGAATGCAGATGTGCTGACTCAGCAAGCGTGCATGGGGGGGGGGGGGGGGAACCTTTCCGTTGTAAAAATGTATTCCAGGACTCGCCAACAATCAACTTCGCAAGTTCCGCATTCACTCTGCTGCTATTGCCAAACCCCAAGGCCAGTATCTGAGCATAGTGCCATATTGTCGTTTTACTGCTGAGAACGATGGCTGAGAAACAAATATGCATTTATCTTCTGGACTCTGCAGTGTACCCGCAAGTATGAGACAAAGTAGTCCTTGTTAGGTAGCAGAACCAGGTAAATGCTTGCATATGACTTCTCTGTGGTTCATATATTCCCCTTAACTTCTAGCTCAGCATGTAATATAAAGTGTAAAGGACTATATTTCAGCATATGGGTATATAAGTGCTTGGCCCAGCGGATTCTCATGTGCACAGAATTGTGAATTGTACACAGCTATGAGTGCTGCAAGAAATGAATGATCAAAACTTTTCCTGACCCTTAGCTGTCTCTTGTAAATTCCTATTACAGGCATTCGAGTCAAAACAAATAATTCATTTCTTCCACAGCTCCTCTGTCTCTCATGTGAAATTTCCATTTAAGTGGCTGGTGATTGTACATCCTATCAGTGCTGCCTGCAGGATGCCCTCTGATTTAAATAGGTTTGTGCCAGTTTTCTCTAGCCTTCTATTTAAGCCAAAGGGCATGATAATGTATGTGGGTAAAACGTGTCTGGAGAGTGGGAATAAGAAAATCTTAAGAGTTTGAATGTTGAGAACTGCTGTTTCCCCTTTGAGCAAACAATCAGTTAGGTCCTCCACATTGCAGTTATCTTTTATTGTCTGCACATGTGTTTGACCTCAAATCCCTATTCAAGGATAAAAAGGGACATGATCTCACAGTGAGCCTCCTACTTTTCGAATCTAGAAGGCAGCCACAGGGGAGGTGAATAATATTGATGCTGTAGCTCTGAATCACACTTTTTTGGTAGAAAAAGTTTAGCACATATAGCGTGCGTGTATTTGTAAACACCTTTAGGTTCAGTTTCAGAAGAAAAGTGTACAGGGAGAACTGGGTCCACAGGGAGACAGCCCAAATGAGAGCAAGGGGAGAGAAAGACTACGAGAATAGATGAATTTGGACAGCAATCAAACTGTTCCCCCCACCCCCACCCTTTGTATTTTAATTACAGAGTTTTAAATAATCTCAACTTTGGAGGAAATCTGCATATCTGTGAATATTTGATCTGGCATTGCCTCTGTCTGTATCTGCAACCACATTACCATAGGGAGATTCTGGGATTGTTTAGGAAGAGAAGAGGAGATGAAATGGGATACAATATGCTGGAGTCTGGCACAAAGAACTGAATAGAACTGGCCAATAGCCAAATGTTTTCATTCCTGGCAGAAAGGCATTAAATAAAACACTGTCTGCATTTAACTGGGCAGTTTTCTGACTAAATAAATAAATCTGTATATGTGCTTTACATATTTAAGTATGTATTTTGCTATTCTTAAATACTTTTCTCATTCCCAAGCTATTGTAGATTTCTTTAAAGTTTGCAATAAGGTTGGAAACACCCCAAAAATGAAAGAGGAGACGATTTATTTCAAGGATTTATTTCCTGAGGCTGACCTAAATGAAAGCAGGGAAGGAGGGCCCAAACAGTATTTCACTGAAATCTGTCTTCATTCACTACAGGAGTGATGCTGGAGATGCCCATGTAATTATTTTGCACACTGGGATAAGTGGTCTTCTTGGAGCCTAGAAGAACGTGTGCATATGTGTATTTATACAACCACATGTATTTGCCTTTCTGATCTTTAGTTTGCCTCTTGACAGATCCTTTTGCCTGTTCCATTCCTTCTACAGTACACACAAAAAAATCATTAAGGCATAAGTTTTGGTTTTCCTTATACCTTTACACTGTTTGCTTACTTGCAGAAGCTGTCTGAGGAAAAAGACCAGAGTATAAGATGGGTGGACAGAATGGAGTGTGCTGAATTGGTCAGGTTATAATTACCTCAAATTCCTATGCATGCTTACATAATATGCATGCAACTTTATAAGTTTCTAAATTGCCCACAGAAATCTTCATTGAAACTGAAGATGACTCTGGCAGCTCAATTTCCCCAAGACACATATGCTGTGGATCAAGCAGTAGATCATTATTGAAACTGTTTTTTGTGTGTCAGGAGGGCCAGAAAAAGCTTTCAGTGTTTTAACAGCAAAATTCTCTACAGGGCATAGATTATTCTGCCATTTTAGAATGAAGTTTCAACTTCATTGCTATTTTCTTCTTTGCTAAAAATGCAGGTAACCCAGGGACAGGGTATCACATGAACACTTTATTTACGAAGTAAAGTATAAAAACAGTTAATGAAAGCCCTTGGTAAACAAGAGTTGCTGAAATGGCTAGATCTCTAGTTTACTTCCCTTTCCCTAGCAGTCTAAACTCTACACATATTTTAATGAAGTATCACTAGATTTTAGCTGCAGATCTCCCAGTCCAGCTACCTCTTCTCAGGTTCAAGGTTTGGTGTTGTGCTGTTATTTTATTCTGTGCAATTTGTGTCCTTTCAACTACCAGCACCTTCTCTGTATTTAAATTGATATTCTATGCCCATCTTCTCTGCTGACACAGTTCCTGTGGGGTCATTTCCATTTCTACAAAATTCAAGCAAAGAGGGTATAAAAGATATACCAATTTAGAATGATGGCATTCATACCATTTTTTTTTCCCAGACAGTGGTGACTGTCTAAGCTGCACAGCAGAGAAAATTCAAATCCTCAGATTCTCAAGTCAGTATGTTCAAGTGACCCCTGACTGCACTGTACTTCACAGTACTTCACTTGCTTTTGGCACTAGCAACATGTCTGCAGAACTCCTAATATCCTGATCCCACTGGATTCTCTACAGTTGATTTAATGAACCCCCACTGGTTACAGGGAGACTAGCACCAACACTGACTCACAGTGAAATTTCACATACACAGGTTGAGCAGATGCTACCATTTCAGAGCACATATATATCCACAGCTATAGCTGTAGTTGTGTGTGTGTGCATGGATGACTACTTAAGTTAAAAATTCTACTGGCTTCACTGGAAAGGCTAGTATTTAGGAAAATAATAGTCTTCTAGTTTTATCCAATGGTCTGCTGTTGTAAAATGCTTGAGTTAAAAAACAGCAGGTGTTTAGAGATAAAAATAATACTAATAGCAGAGGTTGGCTGAGATCAGAAGCGAAGTCTCTGACTGCACCTAAGTGGGCACAGTATCTAGCTTCAAAGAGCTGAGGGAAAGGAGGTCATGAGGCATTAGACTGATGAAAAGTAGCAGCTCAGTTCTGTGGAAGTACATCAGATTAGCTGAGCTGATTTCAGAACAACTCAAAATATACCTTAATATTTAGGGCTTATTAGCCTTAATATATTAGGGCTACAAACATGGTGAAGGGCCTAGAGGGGAAGACATACGAGGAGCGGCTGAGGTCACTTGGTTTGTTCAGCCTGGAAAAGAGGAGGCTGAGGGGAGGCCTCATCGCAGCCCGCAGCTTCCTCACGAGGGGAAACGGAGGTGCAGGCGCTGGTCTCTTCTCTCTGGTGACCAGAGACAGGACCCAAGGGAATGGAGTCAAGCTGCGACAGGGGAGGTTCAGGTTGGATATCAGGAAAAGGTTCTTCACCAAGAGGGTTGTCGCGCAGTGGAGCAGGCTCCCCAGGGACGTAGTCACGGGACCAAGCCTGTTGGAGTTTAAGAAGCATTTGGACAACGCTCTCAGACACATGGTCTGAATTCTGATTTTTGGGTAGACCTGTGTGGAGCCAGGAGTTGGACTCGATGATCCTTGTGGGTCCCTTCCAACTTGGGATATTCTATGATTCTATGATTTAATATTTCTCATTCACTTATCTAAGAACTGGGACTGAGGATACTTTTAGATGATTCATGACAGGGTATAACAGTTGTAATTCCCTGATCATTCATGTGTCTGTATATTAGTTTCAGTTTAGGATTTAACTCTTAGATAAGCTAAATATTCACAGAGCTGGGATATTTTCTTCTGGGGTAGAAGAGATCTCCTGCTCAGCATATATGGCACAAGCGTTTGGGAAATCAAACTTCCCAGTCATGGCTAGCAAATATTTGGTGGGGAAGTAGATGGCAGCATCTCTCTGGGGACAGACCTGCCTTTCCTTGGTGCATGGTATGTTTGTGTTGTGCACCTATGATCCTAACCTCTATCTATCCTTTTGTTAGGACACCTTACAGAATGTGTTATTCTGTGAGGTGCCACTCCGTTGTCTGATCTGTCACCTGCATCACTAACGGCAGCACTTGTAGCATCAAGAGGCAGCAAGACTTCGTAGTCAGTGCAAAGGAGAACCTGAGCCACTCCATCTCACAAAGCACACTGCAGCACTCATGGTTTGCATGCGAGGAGTAGGATGCAGTCCAAAGAAGCATCCATTGCTGAGATGCAAAAGTTATTGACAGTTCAATTGCCATGGCATTCTCCTGTTGATATGTAACATGGATTCAACCTCTCCATCCTAACAGAAGACTTCAACAGCAGGGGTGCAAGCCTCCACCTATCTCTTGGCTAGGAACTGTAGGATACTCTACCACAATTAGTTTTCCCTGTTTATTCTTTCCTTTTCAATTAGCTCCACTTAAATCAAGTGTAGTCCTACAAAATGGGAGATTACCATGAGTAACATTGTTAGAACATTAAAAGAGTTATAACTAAGAGTTATAAACTCCACCCATGCTTATTTTACTACCAGTATGAGGTACTTCTTTTGAAGTAGAGGTTTTTGTCATTATTCATTTCCTGGATCATTTTAAGAGGGTTTTCTTTTCCCACAAAATAACCATTTCACATTCTCCATTGCTCAGTTACATGCTGTTATTATACAACCTATAATCTTTTGGCTTTTCTTATGTAAATCGTTTGCATCTAAATAGTTCCAACATTTGTAGATGGTAGGTTATCCTACCTTCTTAAGATACGGGATTGGAAATGTTTGCCTCTACATATGTAATCTCAACAGCATTCCCACAAAGATCTGAACTTTAGCTTTGGGTCAAATTTGACTATAGGGGTGAGTTAGTGTTTAAAAGAATTATAAAATAGTTGCTCACATCTTTGCCAGGTTCACTCATTTCATTTTGTACTTTTCCTGAAATGCCTGCACAAAATCTTTCATCTCTAGCTTTCCAATGAATACTTAAAACTGTTCACATTCTGTATAACAAGGAATTGATTCTAAGGTACTGTAGCCATGCAGTAAATTGGTATTGACCATCTCCACATACACAGAAGGTGCAACTGCACAGGTATAAAATACTCTCATTTTTATTTATGTATTCATTTCCTATTCAACTTTATACAAAAACAAGATTATGTGAGGAGTGACTAACTGAAATAGTTAAGTTGCTCTTATTGTACCATTTAAAAACACTTGGTTTTTAAAACTGTAAAACTAAAACTAAATGATCTAAATATAGTATAGGCTAAAACTTGACAAGTTCCATCTTACAAAAAAAAATTAATAAGAAAGAATGGATAATAAAATAATATAGAACAAATTTTCCATCTTTAATGCAAACTGATATCCTCAAATGACTATAGGATCTCGAATGAGATAAACAGCGGCAGAGGGAGAGGCACAGGCAAGGAAAGTAAGAAAAAATGGTTGTGCCAACGTACTCACAACAAAGCCACCAGAACAGAGACTCAGGAAGACCAACAGCTGTATTATGCTCATGTCCTTAAATCTTTAAATCCATCAGTGCTCCTCAGACTATTTGTGAGAATAGGAAGCAGCTCTTATCACATCCCACAATCTGGAGTGCCTTCATTTTTGCATAAATGGCATTTTTAATTGTATGGAATGAATTTCCTAAGGTGTGGAGTACTGTCCTTTGTAATGCTTCACAGTTTGTAGCCATTCAGAAAGATGAAGAGATTATTAAATCAGTTGGTCATAGTGAACCAAAAAGTGCTGTTCTAGAGGTAATAGAGGAAAGGTTTAGAAGTTTCCAGTTTCTTTAACTGTGCTGAATGTCAGCAAGACTTTCTAAATTCAAGCACCAGTAATTGCCTATGCCCTTTTCAAATAAAACCGCTTACTTTTGATTTCAGCATTTACTGTGTATTTCCCGTACAGCTGTGCCCCATGTTAATAGTGTCGCTTTATCAGCTTCTCTCCAGCCTGTTCACCTCACCAGAGAAGCATTGTTCTTTGCAGAACATCCCCTGATGCTTTGCCAAAGCCTAAATTTGAACAGCTCTAGTGCAGGGATTTTCCAATGCTTCCCCTAAGAGGTTGATAACACTGTAATTAGTCTTTCTATTTGGCAAATAATTCTAGCTTTTCAGCCTTAGTTTCCCCTTTCTTTGTTTAATAGATACTTCCCTTCCTGTATTCACAAGCAATACTTTTCATCTCTTTAATATTGCCCTTCCAGTATTTACAGGCAGATTTCCTACTTCTGCTCCCTCAGTTTGTAGTTATTTTATGCACGCTTCATTCTTTTAACCTTTCCCTCACGAGTTTCCTCAGCTTTTGGTATGCCCCTGAAGTAGCTAAATACATTAGCTTCTCAGACAGGATGTGCACGCATTGCTGGTCATGGTGACTTTATTACGATTACATAAAGGGCATTCCACTGAAGACATATTTTGTTAAATAATTAAATGTTACTGGAAAAGCAGTTTCTTTCAACAAAATCTTCTGCAACAACATCATGAGGCAATTCTTTGTTTCCTCAAAATTCTCCTAGGGCACTTAAAAAGGAAAATTGCATTGAGCTAGGGATTAAAATCCTTACAGTGTCTTCATTACAAATTTAAAGAGAGAAGAAGCAGTAACATGACATTTCTGCCACACATGATATTTATGTAGACTTTTCTTCAAGTACAGAAGAGTTGAGTTATACATAAAAAATAATGGAATAAAACACAGTTTTTGATTTAAAAGTTAACACAGATCAAAGAAAAAGCAGTTAAGCCATTTCGGGGCACGTATTATTATATTTTAAATGCTTTTTTGTTACAGAAATTTTTCATCTAGAAAACTACTCAGATATTTCAAATGTCTACTGGAGAATTACTGTGACATATTTGGAGATTAATTCATTTTTAGTGGGTTTTCTGCAAGTATGGAACAAAGGGATTTGAATCCTGTTTAAGTGGAAATCTCAGTACAGCCTTAACGATAAAGTTATGGCTCACATTTCTGTACTAGAAAAACAAGTTTCTGTGTGATTTACTGGACAGGTGAAATATTTAAATTTAATTTTCCCTTGGTGCAGTTGTTGTCTGTGTGCTGCCTGGATGTGCAAATTCCTAAACACTAAAAGACGTAGTTAGATCTTTGCCTAGTTAAACAGCCACCTGTATAAGATATACTAGCCTATTTTATTAGTCATCAGCACCCAAAGAGTAAAAGTAGCCAAAGCAAAAGAAGACACAGTCTTTATCTTCCAGACTGACATCTCTAAACTCCAAACAGTTACAAAGGGCCACTTCTCGAACCAGCATCAAGTCTGCAAACAGAGATTTCACCTAGCTAACAATTATTCACCAATTGTTACAGAAAGTCTTTTTGTCCCTTTTAGCTAAACTGAAAGTTGCCTTTTGAGCCCTAAGGATGAATACCAGTCACCTCACCGAACGTTAATGTAGATGATAGCATTGAACAACAGGGTTCAAAACCCATTTACTTGACTCCAAGTTTTAGTAGACAGGCGAAAGCGCTGCAAGAGACCCCGCTTTTCCTGAAGAAGCTAAGGGTGACTATAACGAAGTTATTCTACAGTGCCCCATACACAGGGGAGGCAGATGTGCTCCTATAGTGTACCCTAATTTCCCACTTCACAAGGTCCTAGAGTCAAAATATGAGCACCACACTGGAGGTGTTATGACAACAGAGGTTACAGGAAACAGCAAGAGGTGTTGCTTTCAGAAGCCGTAGGGGTATCAGCAAATGGAGAAGCACCTCATCAGTTCCTGTCTATTCACTGCTGACATTTTGATTTGCAGCTACTTGTTTCTCTGAGACTCCTTACAGCCAATTCCCAGTTCTAAGTGTTTTACATTATTCAAACTGTGCTGTTGCTCGTTCAGTCAAAATCTCTGCTGACATAGTGGTGTGATGTTACTAGGAGGAGGAAAGAGAGATACTTCTCTCATGACATATATTTATTTTCAAAAAAAAAAGAAAGTGAGAAAATCTTGTAACTCTGGATGCAGAATGAATGAACATCGCCATCTGGGTCACACTATGTCACAGACCAACTTCTGAGTTTGTCCCTTTGACGAGCTGTGCTAGAAAAAGCTCTGCCTCTCTTCTCCTAGTCAACAGCTACTTCTCCTGCCTGCCATCTTCCTTTCTTACTCTTCCTGCCCCAGCACACTAAACAACCTCCTCACCCTTTGATTGTAGAATACCTGGCAATGTTGCCTTACTTTTGACCACGTCCCTTGGTAGAGTGTTGAAGCTTTTATTATTAACGCTTGTCTCCCTCTATAAACAAAGCTTAATCACTTTCAATTGAAATCAAGGCACTGAATATTCATCTGCTTTACACAGATCTAAGACTGCCTGTGGATCAAAGCCCTTCCTGACGGCAGCCGTGCGAAGCTGAGTCTGCTATGTGACATAGCTAACCAAACGTGGCTAAGCCAACTCTGCTTCTGAGCACTGACGGCACATTGGTTGTAAACAGCCAAATAAACAAAACAATAAAATATGAAGTTAAACTTTGCCCCCCAAAGTAAGGATAACTCTAGGAACTGCAGATTCTAAATGCTATTCCACATGCATGGTTATCTTGCTAACGAATCCTTTCAGTGGATTTTATACCTTGTTTACCATCCGTTGAAAATGAATACAATAAAATATTCGGGAAGAACAAAAAAAGCCCCATTAACACTGCTTTTGAAACTTTCTGTATATCCTAATTTTTTCATTATCACTGTATAAAACTAATAACACATTATTATTGGCTTTTGATACTTGAATGAATAAAATCTATGACTTCAATCTGAGGAGAAGTAAATGATATATTAGGAATTAAGACAAAGCTAGCTTCTATGTAAAACAACAAAAATCTTAATTTGGAAAAGCCCAGTCTTTAACAGTGCGTTATAATGGCAATACACTTTCTTCATAAAGAGACAAATCACCTCTAAAAAAGGACTAAGACATTTATCCCATTCCATCATTATTTATATATGACCTCTAAGTCAAAACATAAATGACTTATGCTGTATCACTTAAAATTTCACTTCCTTTATTTCTAATTCATCTTTGCTTCGTTTTGACAAAATGTCATTCACTTCTGGAATTGGTCTGCTTAAATACTGTAGGGAATTGTTTTTTCTCAATCCTAAGTAAAGAACATTGGATTTTAGTGATGAAGAGAGAAATTCAAGTCTATATGCCCAAGACAATGACTCCCTGTCAATATCATGCAGTGTTTTTATAACCAAATAAACAAAAATAAAGCCCTCAACAGTCAGGCACTTTCCTGCTGCTGGAAATAACTACTGTATTTCGGAAGCCTTACTGATACAAAAAGCACATACTCTTTGAATATCTAAAAATTATCCTGTGGCAAATATGAGTCAATACAATGAATAATATATTCTTCAGCTAAGTGCTGTCAGCTCTTTAGTGGCTGGTGGTAAAAACAGAAGTATTCTTTTCATATTCAGATCATGACTTTGAAACAATGTTCATCATGAAGGGCAAAAAGGCTTGAGCTGATATTTATGTCTGCCATTAAACAACCCTGAAGTGACAATGGGACTGTAGCAGTCCCAGACCCGACAAGAATATGCGTGGCCAACACTGATGAGGGCAGTGGGCAATCCTAGCCAGGCGGGCTGCACAGCTCACCCCAGTGCCAGGGGAGGGCTGGCTGCTGCATGTGCTCCCCACCACAGGCAGCATCGCCTGCACAGGGGCACTGCAGCCAGCTCATTCTGACAGGAGCAGCCTGCATTCAGACACCGTCATTCTTCAGGGTACTGCGATTCCTCCCTTTCTGCATGCCTGTTCATCCTCACGTGAGGAAGGAAGGTCCATGAAGGCTCCTGAGAGATAATCTGTCCAGAAGCGAGTGCTGCCAGTACTAGAGGTACTGATCCAACTTGGCCCTTCCAAAAGGGACTCTAGGATGGGCGCTGCCAAAGTCATTTTTCTGGTAGGCCATGGATTGGACATTCCAGTTCTAACATGCTTCGGGTGCGTAATTCTTACTGATTATACGCGAGCTTCTGTTCACAGACGACTATGGAATTTCATGCAAAGCTTGAAGCAATAGACTTTCTCCTTCCAGTCATTTCAGGGTTTGCTAGACTGTTTTGCAAGTGTAAAAGCAAATTTGGAAAATGGAGAACAACTACTCTGGATATAAAAGAGCAGGAAAAAAAGAGGAGAGAAAAAGATGGAAGGGAAGGGAAGGCGGGGTGGGGAGGTGGGATTTCTGCTAGGAAAAAAAAAATCCTCAAATTATCTGTTTTATTGAAAACCAGAGCACGTGCTTCTAGTATGGGGTGCCTCTTCTGTGTGTCCCACCCTAGATTCCACACAACCATTACGGACAAATGTGTTCTCTGATACTTGTTTCATTCTGCTTTCTGTCTTTGGAACGGGCCCAATTTCTGATTAAGTGAATGGATATGCACCCATTAACTTTTTAAATTTAGAATCGAACTCGTTGTGCCTATGTATGCATTTTAGTGGTGACACACATCAGGTCACTTACAGCTTGCTACTGCACCTGTTTGGGAAATGTGATTGATGTTAAACCTGCAAAAACTCACAGCTTGCAGTGACAAACACTTTTCTAGCAGTAACCTTGCTTTGACTTAGCTATTAATTACACTGCATGTAGTATTGTCGTTAATTAGTTCATCTGTTAATTGTTCGGTTTGACATACAGCATAAGCTAAATCAGAAGTATATAAAATAAAGACCAAACATCTAATCTAATAGCATATTTCATATAAAAATATTTGATGTGCTTTTATGAAATGTCAGTCTTGTCTGGATCTCTGCATTCACACACACACAAAAAAAATCCACACCAAAACATTGAAGGACTACAATGTAAAAATATTTTGAAGCATCCTCGTAAATCAAGAGCATTCCATTTTCCAGTGCAACCTGAAGCAATTTGGTTTTCCATGGTGTTTGGGAATCTAAATGTCCAACTCTCATTTAAAAAGGTGACTGAAATACTATTAGAATTTTTACTTTTTGCCAAATACTTTGCAGTCTGTTACATCCACCGTACTGTTGAGATGGGAAATCTCAGCCTACTGTATCTATTAGTATCACAGGCATCTCCAGTTTCTCTTTGATATTACAAGCTTTGAGGGGTGTCTGGAATTTTTTTTCTTACATCTTCGTTCAGGTGTTTGCAAATCTCTTTTGATGAGGACGGAATTCAGGAGGCATTTTGGTGAACGTTTTAGTTGTCCTTGTATGCCAAGTAACAAATGTATAAAATAATGGAGTGCTATCAATAAACAGATACGTTATTCATCAAACCCATGCCATGGATCGGAGTTCTAAGGCAAATACCCAGCCACGTGACAAAAAACAGTACCATCTGACTGGTGCTTTCTGATATGCTACCAGCCAGAAGGCATTATTTTTCTCTGGTAGACAACATTTCAGTTCCAGAAAAATATTCATTGATTCTTAATTTTCTGAGTAGCTCTGTTGCTACTGTAAATTTTGCTAGTTTGTGTAAGTCAGCAAAAAGCCATGAAAACCCTCTCTTAATATCACACATGGACAGCTTAAGTCAGCAGTGCAGTCACCACTACAGAAGACCAAAGTGATGCTGAATAAGCTAAGATAAATTCTGAAGGAAAATTAAGAACAAGAAAGAAAGAAGAAAAGCTTTTCCTACGCTTACGTTTGTCTTATTTTATTATGCCTTGTTCTCTGGAATCTACAGCTCTCATTTTCCATCTGGCCTGCAGGCATATAACTCCGATTTCAACAGGAGCTAGACACTAACTACTTTTGAGAACTGGGCCTGAGACTTTTTGTATTAGGCACAATCATTTGATACATACATATATATATATATATATATATATATATATATATATATTTAATGTCCAGACTGTCTGGGTGACTGAGGCCTCTAGACATCATCATGATTTTAAATTGTAAAGACATTGTTATTGTTAACGGCAAGAAGACACAAACTGAGACAAAAATAACAAAATGGAAAAAAAGCATTAACTTGTGCAGATGCTGCTGATACAACTGCTTGAGAAGTACTTCACTTCTTTGTGCATGCCCTCTCCAATTTGTCATTTCCCTCATCTGCTCTAGGGATTTATTTCTAACAAAGAATATTGCAGAATACAGTAGGAGCTGGGTATTAAGGATCACAAATAGCATATTTTAGCAAGAGTCTTGCCTCTGACTTGATGAGTGAGTTGGGTAAATCACTTCACCCTGAATACTCATTTTATCCATTTGTATAATGAATTATAACAAAACCTGGACCAGAACTTCATCACCTGCTAGCATCACTTCAAGAGCTTCACTTCAAGAGCTGTTTAACAAATACTGAAGAGCTGCAGCTGTGATTGTGGTCTAATACTTTATAGGAGATGTTTTCTTTTACATCTTCCTGCTATTTCTAGAGAACTTGAGAAAGGTGAAATACGTACCATAAATTTGATATGGAAGAGAGAGGGAACCATAATACACCAGGGTTCTGGGAGTGATCAGGATTATAGTAGGCCATTGTGCTGCTTATAAAAACAGGTGCTAACATCAAGCTCGCAAAGCACATTCATCAGGGCATTTGGTGGTCACCAGCTGTTGCAATTTGTGTGTTCTATAGTTTATTGCTTGGAATCATTTGGTGTCCACAGGGACACTATGACACAGGTCAGAGCTAAGATGATAGATCAGATTGGATTAATGATCGATTCTAGTCGACTATTCCATTTTCTATTCATCACGATATTGCACTTACAGAATTTTCCATTCATGACCTCCAAAATTTGAAGACACTAATGATGTAATTTCTCACAAGAGTACAATATTACTGCCACCACTTTTTAAGGAGGATGAAACTCATACTCATACAGTCAACATAGGATGTTTAGTGATAGAGCAAGGTGAAATTTTTGAATCTCATCTTTTTTTATACCCAAAACAAGTAGATTTGGGTGACCTGACGTATTTAATGAATGAACGTCCATTTTGGCAAATAGAATTTCAGGGAATGGGGAGTTGTTTAGAAAAAATTGCTAACAATTGGTATTCTAGACAACTGCAAAATTATTTTAAAATGAATGCTTTGCTTTGAAATGAAGTTCAATTTAATTTTTAGAAAGTGATTATAAATAACCATATTTAAAAGGTGAACATAAATACAGTTGGGATTTTTTAAAAACAAAACCTGCACAGATATATTTGCAACTGTGCTGAAAATGAACCCAGATCAAAGAAGTCTGATGTGCAGCTTGGACCTTCTCTGCTGCCAGCACCGCAACAAGTAATTTGGAGATGACAAAAACTGGAATGCCATTAATTAAAAAAAAAAAAAAAAGTACAACTAAATGACTACAGGAATGTTATATTTCTTTCAGGAATAAACAAGATGTATGAATTGAGTATTTATAAACAAGGTCTTTGAATCTTAATGGGAAGATCAACAAAAAGGTGACAGACTTCAGCCACCATAACATAACAGAGTATTATCCTATGAAAGCTTCCTCTAAGCTTTCCCAAGTAATAAAAAAAAACACATCCAGTGACATTTCTAGCAAAGGAAATAGTCTGAGGCTGGGGAATACTCAAGTCTCAATGCACTTTCAAAATAGGAGATTCTCATTTCAGAGAATGACTCAGTGCTGAATACAGAGTGAGAAGGATCATGAAGGATCAGCTCATATCCACCTTTGTTAAAACTTTTTCAGT
This sequence comes from Anseranas semipalmata, assembly GCA_013399115.1. NCBI lineage: Eukaryota > Metazoa > Chordata > Aves > Anseriformes > Anseranatidae > Anseranas > Anseranas semipalmata. The sequence continues at coordinate 857,022 of VXAA01005193.1, forward strand.
AAGAATGGTAAATATAAACTATATTTACTGTTGATGAAAATAAATATCGCCACTTGCTTTATAGTAAAATGGAACAGAAAATATTTTTGTAGCATGAAGCTCCCACTTAAGTTTTACTGATGTTAGGACTCACTTAGGGAATCTAGGACTTAATGAATACAGGAGTCAATAAGATAAAAAACATTATTTTCTGTTCCATTAGGAGAAACACATACAAATTATATATTTTTTTTAAATTATCATAAATTTAGTCCAATCTTTTAGACAGGAACCTCAAAGCTAGGCTGTAAGCAGACTTCATACAATCAAACACACAATCTTGGAAGGAAATCTCTAGGATGACCAAAGCTTTTAAAATCCACAGTGTTAGAAGAATATGACACATGATTCTATTGGCTAGAAGAACAAAATGAAATATGAAAACGAAGATACCACAAAGTTAAGTTTAAAAAGGTCTGGGATAGCAGTATTCACTCCAGATTTGAATGATCAATTTGAGAGAGGCTCCTTACTTTGTCAAAAGGAAAATTCCCATTACCCAAATAGGTTCCTTTCTTACGCAAAGATTCCCTACTGTGCTCTGGTTTATCTGTTCCTTCTCTCCATTGTGAAGTAAGCGAAGAAAACAAATAGCAACCCTTGTATAATAGAAGCCAAATTAAATGATTTGCCACGTGGTGCTTGATAATTAACTAAATAAGATTCCCTGATATAAGCAAACCTAACTTATTTTTATGGTTACAATAAAATGTGAATCTTAAGCAACACAAGAACATAAATCTCACTAGAAGATGTTATAGTAAAAATCAAACAAGATTCTGAGTAGAGAGAAGGCTTTATTGAACGCTATAAAACTTCTTCAGATGCCAGTGGAAAAAAATTATGATAATAAAATCAGCTCCAGTTTAATGGCTTGGTAAATGAAGAGAACATTATGTGGAGGAGTCCTGCGGGGTGCTTACAGTCCACCCCATTATCATAACCACAGAGCGCTTTCTCTAAACGCCTCACTTTGAGCTGTTTACCTTGGGGGCCGCTCCTTGCTCCCCCCAACAGAGGTTCTGCTGGCCAGGGCATCCTTTCAAGGAAGCACAGCTCTGGGGAGCTAGATCCCAGTGCAGTCCAAGGCTGCAGCCCTCACACAGGTGTGTGGCCGTTACTGCAGGGAGATGCCTCAGGACAGCACACGCAGCAGGTTTAGTCTGCCAGCAAAACGCACGGTACGATGCTGGCTTGTATATAGAGGAAGGGCCTTCGTACAAGGAAAAATGAAAATAACACGGTGTCAAGTCTTTTCTGACATATAGTCTGTCAGGGTGCTACAACTTGCAGTCATCTAGTCCTGAGCCTTGCTTTGGAGAAAAAGTCCAAGAAGAAAGATTTTGGCCAGGATGTACGTGCATCATTAGGCCCCTGAATGCCAGCACATTTGTGAATTCAGAATTAGTGATTTCTTTAGAATACCTAAAACAAATGGAGTTAATAGAAAAGCACACTGAAAACAGTCCCTGAATTTGTCTTTGTTTCATGGAAATCTCTCTCCTACATGCTAGACAGTTTATCATACAAACACCTTTTATGTGAGATAGTCTAAAATACAAAGGAGTTGCCGGAACTTGGAATAAGCTGGAACGTGCTCTTCCAATTTTAATTCCAACTGTCCATTTCCTATTTCCAGTTAAAACAGCAGCTTCGAGCTCTCATGGAATTTTTTTTTTTGAGAAAACCATTAGGTATTTCACATATATGGTGAAATTAGGCAGGGCAGTTGCTGAAAAAATACTGCTACAGAATGAGAGTGGTGCATGAGAAAGAGCTGAAAGTTTGTGAACCTAGACCTTGTTCAGGACACAGAGAGAACAAAATTAGAACACCCCATAAGACACATACTGTACAGTTTAGAGCAGCAGTTTTCTTTTTGTCTAGACTAGTAATTTCATCTCCAAAATGTGACCCTCCAAAGGGGGTGGGAGGTCTTCCCAGCATTCACAGGGTCTGCAAAAGTTACATTTAAAGCAAGGAACTTAAATGCAATTTGCACATCACTACTCTAAAATTACCTGTGAGCTGGTATTAGCAGACTATGAAACTGGAGGTTTCTTCCAGCTCATCTTTATTTGAGCTGATAGGAAATGTGAAGCACATAGGCATGAACACATTGTTAAAAAAAACAGAGAGATGAATAGAGCCTAGAACCAATTTGTTTCTTCAGAGCAACAGAACTAGATAGTGAATGTCAACCTTATTAAAAATCTTAAACCATCTTTGTGTGGGCAAGGCTGTGGGTCATGTGCATTTGAGGCACTGATGCATTAAATGAAGTGTTGCCTTAATGTGCTATCAGCACCATCTCTCTATATTGTGTGAATTTCACACAAAGTAGGGGAATAGCTTTATGCCTACTATTTTCTTGTCTCTATGCTTACAGCATCTTCACACAGAGGAATTAATGATGGTGTTGTTTGTTCAGCAGCGCAGAATGGGAACTAATCTGACAGCTTGTGTCACAACTGCAGTTTGTAATGGAATTATTAAAGATAGGGACAGGTCTAAAGGGTAAGCTTCAAATATTACAGATTGAGGGGGAGAGAGACGGATGGGAGCAATATAGATCACTACGTATTGGAGCAAAGTGAGAAATGGAGGGATAAATACATTGTTTGAAACAGGAGGAAAGAGAAGAGTCAGGTTCTGATTTTGCAGGATTTTATGTGAAATATGGTGAAATAGTCATTCTGGCTATCCTCCACCCTCCCCGCCATGCATGCTTATCTACACGAAACTATGTCTTGCCCTGCACACATGTTATGCCTCCAACCCTGGGCTTATTCAAGGATTTGTTTCTAACTGCTCAGCCCAGCACAGGCAGCTCAGAAGTGAAGTCAGAGTGAACAGTTGGGAAGTTATTCCATATTACGATCTGCTAGCAATAGGGTTAAGTACATCTTCGTGGCGAGTGAGCAGGGGTGAATGGAATGAGAGGTCAGCAGGGTGTGTAGGGTATAGTGCAAGCTTGCAGTGCCACAGATAACTGACAGGTTACGCTGGCTACAGCCAACTGGTTAAACATACTGGGGATGGGGGACAGACAGACAATGAGTCCTGCCCATTCTTGAGTTTCTTCTCTAATTGGAAACAAGCAAAATGTAACCAGAATTATGGATAGTACGTCAAGTGTGGTTAGCTGGTATTGTCAGCAACATGTTTTAGAGTTCTTTGAACCTGATGTTTCCAAATTATAGCAGCAGAATAATGCAAGGAAATCTTTATGTTCATTTTAGAGAAGCCTGCATCTCAGAAGTACCTAACAGAAGTAAAAGCTAAGGTTGGGAATGCATTTTGAGTGTTAACAGGACCTGAATACATCATAATTAGGCAAAGAACTGTGAATAAGCCAACATTCACAAAGTAATGCAATTATATCAACATAAAATCTAGAGATGGACACCACCACAAGACACATGAAACAAATTTGATATATATTATTAGAAAAATAAGTAGTTTTTGATTTGTCCCACTTGTGCAAGTGAAGGAGCCAAACAAATTAAAAGTGTATCAGAAGCACAGGGTGACAGAAAAGAGCAAGGTCACAACATCAGTAGTACCTATTGTAAGCAGACAGTAACAGCTGATTTTTAAAAGTGGTCAGTGATTTTTCATAAAAGGTCAATAAAACTTAATAGTAATAAACATGTCTTTAAACTACACACAGAACCATATACAAAAGAGATTCTGAATTAAGGAGAGTCTGCAATGATTATTTCTGTATCGTAGTCATGCATGGAGGAAAAAGCACCAATTTTACATTTTTGTATTGCAAAACAACAATACAAGCAGTGAACTGCAGAGGCTTCTCGAGAATAAATAATTCACCACAAAAGAAAATTATTTAAGTTGGAAGGCCACTTCTCACTCTAAAAATATGAAAAGAAACTTCTCTCCAAATTGGACACTTGCACTAGGCAGAAAGAGAGGAATCCTTACATATAAAAATGAAAACATGTATGAAGAAATTTTAAGTGTTTTTTTTTCTTTAAGCTGAGTAAGTGGCAGTCTTCTAATTCATTTAGTAGAAGAATTCAAACAAATACAGTTTAGTTGAAACTAGAATTTTTGAAGAAAAGCTTGTTTTCAGTGGAACAGAATATTTCATTCACAGAAGGATGCCTTTTTTTCCTGGGTATCTTTAAAGTAAGAGGAAAAGAGCTAGGTAAATTAGAGAGCTTATATGCCACTCATTAAACCAAGGAGACGAACTGGCGCTTTAGAACAAACAGTCCACAAGTTCAAATTGTCACCAGGAATGTGAGCAACCCAGGCTTAATTCCCTTGTGCAGAAGAGCTGAAAAAGTCTCAGCTGAGGCTTCCCACTTCGCAGGGAGGCATCCGGCCTGCCAGTCTCTTTGGTCTTTTGCAAATGTCTATCTGAATTTCCCACTGAATGTTGTAAAAACAATTCGTGCTCACAGAATAACAACATGTTCATTGTGCCAGTGAGTGAGAATGAAAATGGCTTGAAGTGTCAATGGCTGGTATACACACTAGGGATGTATAGCAACTAGGCTGAAGCTCTGCTCCATTTTATTCCAAAACAAAACTAATTCATCAGAAAAACTGAACAAGATGAAAATAAGAATCTCTCATACATATAGCTGACATCCCTCCTATAAATCAGAAAGAGGACATTTGAACTAGCTCTTCTGTATCATAAGGTGAACTACAGGGGCATAAATACAAGGAGTACCATGATTTACACAAGTTTTCTGGATGATTTATTCATTCCATCTCTAGTGGGCAAACAGGGCAAAAAAGAATCTAAAAGCAATGATTTCAGCTAGCATATAGGTGCCTAAAGATATCTTTGGAAACAGCTCTTATTTTCCTTATTAATCAACATGAAAAATTGAAAGAACTATTTTGGAAATATTAGAATGTTTTGTTTTGACTTTTCTGGAGGGTTTTTTTTTTCCCTCTGCCTAAACACTTCACTGTATATGATCTTCTCCTAGGGGTATGTCAAATTTTATGCTCTGGAAAAATTCCAGCCTTGTTAGTAAATATGTCTAAATGAATAATAGGTTTACAAAGTATTATCTCATTTTGGCATCCTGTCCCATAACAAAAGAACTAAATGTGTTTCGTAAAAAGTAAAAGGAGGTCTACCTAGAACTAGCAACGGCAAATCATCACACAGTTTAATTTCAGCCTGTAGCACTCTGTACCATTCAGAAGCATATATTTAAGTATTTTCCTGAGACAATGTTACATTTCTATTTGTAAAGCACCAAGATTTGTGTTCAACAGCACAGATTTTAAAGCCTCAGAGCACTGGCAGTTCACAACAAGTATAAAAAAAATTGGTGCCGGTGACACTGGGAAGGGACAGCACTACATATAGATATACATTCCTATATATATTCTAATATATTACATGTATGTATTTACTTGAGAATAAGAATGGAATCAATGGAAGAGAAGAGAGGAGAATGACAAACAGAGGTGACGCTTACTCTGTGTACGCAGGCAGTTCATTTACTATTTGGTGTACTGATACTCATCAGGCATAAGCAGATTGCTGCAGGTACTGAAGAGATCACAATTCACTCCAAGTAATCTTTCTTCCATGTACAGTGCCATAATAGGCAAGAATATTTTCAGGAGGGATTGACTGTCTGAAACACTGGGATTTGGCCACCACTAGGGCCAAGAATGGAGGGAAGATTAAACTGTGGCTCAATCTGATATGACGATTCCTATACAAAACCAGCAGCGAGAGCACTCGTGAGGTAACAGGACAGCTCTGATGAGCAGGATGCTGTCAAGATCTTTGGCCAGATATAGGCAGGAAAGATATCTGCATGCAATGAGGCTCTAGGTCATAGGAACTGAGAAAGAAGGAGTCAAGGAAAGAAGTTTTCAAATTGTCAGCACTCCTCCAAATCTATTACCTACAACATTGCACCACCGGAGAACTGTTTTCAGTTTCAGTTGGAGCTGGCACTTAGTTGTGACTGGAAACAAAGAAATTGTTAGCCAGCTGTCATGGTTTTGGGTGGAATAGAGTTAATTTTCTTCGTAGAGGCTTGTATGATGCTGTGCTTTGGATTTTTGATGAAAATAACAACACACCGATGCTGTAGTTGTTGCAGAGCAGTGCTTACACAGAGCCAAGGACTTTTCAGCTTCTCAATCTGTCCTGCCAGCGAGGAGGCTGGGGGTGCCCCAGGAGCTGGGAGGGGACACAGCCAGGACAGGTGAACCAGACTGGCCGAAGAGATACTGCATGCCATATGGCATCGTGCTCTGCAGTAAAAGCTGGAGTAAAGAAGGAGGAAGGGGGGGACGTTCGGGGTGATGACATTTGTCTTCCCAAGAAGCCATTATGTGTCATGAGCCCTGTTTTCCTGGAAGCAGCTGAACACCTGCCCACTGATGGGAAGTAGTGAATGAATTCCTTGTTTTGCTTTGTTTGTGTGCACAGCTTTTCCTTTACCTAGTGAACTGCCTTTACCTAAACCTGCGAGCTCTTGCACTTTTACCTTTCCGATTTGCTCCCCCATCCCACCAGGGGAGAGCGAGCAAGCAGCTGTGGGGCTGAGCTGCCTGCCAGGGTTAAACCACAACACCAGAGTATTTTTAATTTAGTATTTCTTTCATATTGTTCTATTTTTAACACTTCTGCCTGCTCTGCCACACTATGAATATATTACATACCGACATTTCATTCTAAATTTCACTCATCTTTAAAGTTAATCAGAAATATCGAAAATGCTGGTCTTCTTTTGTGGCTGCTTGGAAAGAATATAAGAGAAAGTCTGAAAGTTGGTTTTGTAACTTTTTAGTGAAATATTCTTGTCTGAAAACATTAATTCATTAAAAAAAACTTTTCAATGATACATATGAGTTTTAATGAATCCAATAAAGGTCTTTCAGCTCCAGTTTGGGATTTAGGCTCTAAAAGACAGAGCCAGCTTGATTCCCTAAATTATTTCTTGCATAATTCAGAATTCTCACTGCTGAATGCTCTAATCAATCCATTCCTGGCTGTTCTCAAAAATGCACTTTCTTATTATTAAAACATCAAATGGTTTTTCTCTGTATGTAGGATGGGAAAATCCTCAAAATCTCCATTCCACAGGAAGAGAGACAAAACATTTTGCAATTCTACACTGCATCAATACATTTGATAAGTAGAACATTTGAGGGCCTTGAGGGAGAGGCAGGGAGGAAAATTTTTATCATCATTGTACCAGCTTTCACTATTATTAAAAAAAATTAAAATTGAAGAAATACTTATAAAACCAATAAAAGAACACACTTCTGCTGGTTCACCTTCCAGTTAGGAATCCTGTAAAAATTCTTGTCAGCTTTGTAATGCATAGCCTTTCCCTGAACAGGAGTCATTACATTCCAGTACTGATTTTGCCTTGCTGGAGAGATGTGCACTAATGATTCAGCATGCCAGAAGGTGTTCCACAGCTCTCTTCTTGGTGGAAGCTTAGAGGGAACCTGAAGAAACCGTACTTTAAGGTCTTCAGTAGGCATTTCCTCTCTCCCATTCACACGGCACAACATCTCCTTAACAGCTGAGCACTTTACAATAGCTCATTAAGTTCACAAGGTAAGGTGTAACTGAGCAACTATGAATACTCAAAAGAAGCTGCATTTCAGCTGCAAGATCTTCAACCTGCCTTCCTCAACAGCCACCCTAATACCTTACTCAGATTTGGTTTCTGCCAGGCCATTCAAACAAGTTCCTCTCAGCCAGCCCCTTCAGTCACATCAGTATGGTTACACATGCCATTTGTCACCACTTGTTGCTGGAATCCAGATGCATGCTACTTAGCTACTTCAACAATTGTTTGTGTGCAAGTATCAAAAACAACTAGAAAGTGACTGTCCATCACTTGCCATTCTCTTTTCATTTCCCAGCATGCCAAACTACACGCGTAGTACTATACTGGGAAGGCAGGTGGATGAACACATACTGCTTTTCTTCTACAATAGCCATGCAGGGGATGTGTACATTTGAATTTTTGGCTGACCCTTCGAGGATTCTCCCATCATTTTCTTATCCTCATCTCAACTTTTAATTGAGTCCATTCAACTCAACATCTGTTTCCTGAGCTTACAAACAAGGTGAGAGTATTTTTTTGCATCACTCACAGTGGCAATTTATGTTGTAGACATCGGAAGCAGGCCTTTCCTTCAGAACTACACATGACCATCTAGACTGGACTAGAAGGGCCTTGCACTGCATTTTAAACAAAATAATGAAGTAACTATCAGAGGCTGAACATATTTTGGTAAGAATGAACCTGGACTAGATAAATCCCAATAATGTTAGAGTGAAAGGCTCTGCATCCTATTATCCCTTTCCAGACCCTGAGAAGATCTGCCCTTTAATAATTAGCGATGGTAAGCCACAAAACTGCAATGATTAAGCGTAGTTAATAGACAGAAGTTCAATGTAGCTTTTTGACTGCCTCTAATTCCACTTCATGAGACCAGTCTATATTGAAAAAATTAGTGATACTTCAATTTTTAACTTATGAAAACAGATATTGAAGACGTCAAATTCTGCTCAGATATTCCTCGCCCTGCATGTCAATGAATGACAAAATAATGACCATAATCGTACAGAAATGGAGGTATAAAATTGTTTTAAGAGTCTAAATTGAGGCACCAATGAACACTTCATCTATATAACTAGTCTAGGATAAATTGGGTCTAATTTCCTCAACACTCATGAGAGACCTTAAGACTGAAGAAGATAGGATTTTGAGATATTTCTTCGTCTGTCATTTGGGTTTTTAATATTAGACTGAATTAGCTTTTAATGAAAATATTCAGTGAGATATTTCTTCCATGACATCCAAGGAAGGCATTCTCAGACTGTGCTTGCACAATGACGGGGCAAAATCTGATCTAACCTCTGGAAGCCAGGAGTAATCGTCTTTAATTGACCGGCATTTACTTTGATGTGAAATGGGGATAAATGTGACAGAAACCTTATTAAATTGGTTTAGGCAAAAACTCCACTGTGAATGGAAACAAAGAGCATAAGAAACAGAGGTAAAATAGAAATTTCACTTGGGGACAACATGGACCTCTCCACCAAGGTCTTATTAATTTTAAGCAATAATTAAAAAGTCTGCATAAAACCAAGAAAAAATGTGGAAAAAGCATTAGGAAAGAATTCAGTCAGAAATTGGCTTGTGTAGACTGAATGCTAGTTTCCTAAGAGACAACTGGAAAATAAGAAAAAATTACACTAAAATGATGCCTGTATTTCATGGTTAATGAAGCTACCACCAAACTGCTTGTAGGCCAGAAAGACTTGCAACAGAAGCTGCAGTCTTCACTTTCAAACTCTTTAACTGCAAGGAAAATTTGGTACACAATCCATGCTTTTAAGCTGTGACACGTTTGCAGAACAGTGGTAATAATGATGAAGTTTTGTGAAGATAGCTTTCATTCAAAATGATATTTTAAGTTCTGTAACTAGAACTTCAACAAATCAGACACAGTGAAATGAAGCTGCCTTTTTTTTTTTT
>VXAA01005193.1:866625-908727 GCA_013399115.1 Anseranas semipalmata
TTTTTGTCTTTTTGTTCATTGTTCTTAGTGACACAATTCAAAAGCCTGTCATGTTTCCAGAAGAAACATGTACCATAACGGAAGCACTGATTCCAAAGAATACTCACAAGCCAGTGAGAGCTGACAGTGAAACAAAAACATACTAAGGTGATGTAATCTGGCTGTAATCAGTTCTACAATCTGGCTAGAAATACATTTAGTGCCAAAACTAGAATTCTGTATGCCTATTGAATTTCATTGGCTTTGGAAGCCTCTTCAAATTGTATGACCAAAGAAACAAAACTAACTTTAATCATTGCTAATGAAGAAAACCAAAGAGCAACAACTACGGAGCACTCTACATGGCAGGGTGGATTTGAGACTGTTCTTTCATCTCTGAAAAGTATGAAGCTGTATTTAAGAAAAAAAAAAAAAGACAAAAAGTACATTACATATCAATATCCATGATTTTTTGGCTGTTACAAAACATGGTCCCAGTTTAAATACATCAAAATACTTCATCTATATAATTGGGAAACTTATTTCAATCATTTTAATATAATTACTTTCAAGACTGCATTTTGATAAATGCATTCTTCAGCAAAAAGTTTTTCAGTTGAAAGACTTCCAGCCAGGTTTCCTGTATGGCAGTCAGTATGGCTACAAGAGCTGCCCTGCATTGCCCCACACCTGTCTTGGACTTGTAGTTTTTTGGCAGGGGCAGATTACATGACTAACATCAGCATATGAAAGTCAAGGTTGGAGAAAAGGAATGTTGTTCAGTTCCCTTTCTTTTCTTACAAGCAACCTACAGTTTCAATTGATAGAAAAGAATATAGTTAATGGTCATCCAAAGAGACCACTTATTTCTCAATTTTAGCCAATGTACTGTGAATATGAAAGACTCACACCTAATGCCAATTTTGATACACACTCAAAACTGATGAGCTGGTATTAATATCTAATCAGAAGCAGGTACTTGAACTGATGAAAATTTAGGTATAACTTCTGATTGAATTTTTTTTTCTAGTATTTGAACAAGCTAAGTTCTGGTTTTACGCACTTAGAGGACAGAGGGTGCTGACATGGTGCATATAATTTGTTTATATCCAGGACAATCCCTGAAGAGGATGACAAAGAATACAAATTATATATATATATATGATTATCTGCAGTTTTTTCATTCCTGTGCATTTACATTGTCTTGTGGCTATGCGTTATTGTTAAGCAGGCAGCTACAGGCTTGCCAAAGACAGTGACATTTGAGCCCTCAAACCTCTTATTCTATGCATTAAAAAAAATCTAGAAGGGTGTCATTGTGCTTATGGCAAACCTGTGACTGGCAGCTCAGCCACACCTAGCTCACACAAAACAAAAAACCTGCTAGAATTTTTTTTTCCTAACAAGCACATTATCAACATTCAACCCTTAGAAGAAAATTTGAAGGCCATTCTGTCTGAGATTAAGGTATGGGAATAGCATAAAATGCAATTAGTATTGCTATCAGTATATCTTCTTGTGTAGAAAGATGAATATAAAGCTCTCATTATTGAACAGTGCCTTAAATAACTCTAAGAAGAAAACTGTTCTCTCGGAAATACTTATAAAATTAAGTATCACATCACTTTGATTAAAACCAAATCAGAAATTATAGATTCCAGAGTTCATTTACATTTAGTAGAGCCAGTAGCAATGCTCCCATTGTGTTTATCACATTAGTCCAACTATTTTACTGTAATTACCTTTCATCACCAGTGCCGGTGATGAACAACTCATCTTTACTTACACAGGCAGTAGTAGACAAACCAGGGACTAAAACACATGGAATCCTACACCCAGTTCAGAACGTGACTCAGTCTGAATTTTTTGGTGGTCAGAAACTGCCTGGAGCACGTAGAAAGAAACAGAAATTGACAACTTATGCTACAAAAAACAGTGCAAGGGTGAGTCAGTACTACACAGACCACTATTCAGACTAATGATAAGGAAAAATTCTTTACCGTGAGGGTGGTTGAACACTGGGACAGGCTCCTGGAGAGGTGGCTGATGCCCCACACCTGTCAGTGTTCAAGACACATTTGGACGATGCCCTCAGTAACACGCTTTAACTTCTGGTTAGCCCAGAAGAGGTCAGGCAGTTGGACTCGATGATCTTTGAAGGTCCCTTCCAACTGAACTATCCTATTCTAATCACTCAGTACCTTGCTTGTCCTGAGCTGAAGCACACCTTGAGCCCCGAGTACTCCAAGGGTTTAAAGAGACCAAGTGGTATTTTGGAAAGAGCTTCACTCCACTGAGATTTCCAGACGCAGCAGGGCCCACACCTTTAGTTAAACTCAAGGACATAGTTAACCGCTTTTTACACAAATGAGTCCACTGCTGTCTTTTAGTTGAAAACACAATGATGGGGCAATACAGAATAGATTTAAAGAAGCCAGAATTCAAAAATCTACATTCTCAGATTCCTACCTAAATCTCCTCCCCACACACTATTACGCTGCCCAAGTTTTTGCTTGTAGGCATTTGCAGAGTCCTTGAAACAATTTTGAGAGCGTTCATTCTTTGATGCTTATCTCAGGGCAAAAGTTCTTCCACCTGCTTCTTCAAAAGGCTCCATTTCTCTAGGCAATATCCAGGAATTATTTAGAAAACCCCAGGCCTGACACAGTAGTCAGTGTTATGGAAATGTTCCATATTCTCGTTCCTCACTTCTCTTCACAAGAATGAACTGAAGACCAGAAAACATGTTTACAATGAATGATTTCTGGAGCTCAAATTTGCTTAGTTTAAGGTGTGTGTGTGTGTGTGTTATACAGGTAACTCAGCTTAAGGGGTAGGGGTGTGTGCGTGTTACACAGGTAACCCAGACCAAATGGACAAGAAATTTGCCCCAAAATTAGAGATCATCATAAAATTCTTTAATCAAACCAAAGAATGCTTCATGACTAAAATCCAGTAACTGGCAATGAAACCAGAAAAAGACAGGTTGGAAAGGAAGTGGCATTTTGTTTTTATGGTAACTGAGCACTGACACAGTTCAGTTTGTGCCTATTTCCAGTAGCTGAATTTGATTGTATGTCCAAGAGAGATTCTCCAGTTCAACCAGAAGTCTCAGAGGTTTAATTCAGGAATTAAGCAGCATGATTTTATGGCCAAAAGACAGACCATTTATATGTAACAGTGCCTTCTTGCGTCAAAAATCTGAGTCATTTCCCTAAAAGCTGGATGGATGCTGTCTCTATCCCATTCAATAGTTTCATTACCTTGATTAAAGAGAACCTAAACCACTCCTTGAAATACCTTGCAAATACAAAGCAAACTTTGACGCAATTTATTTGTCACCTTTTTTCTGAACCTGCATTCTCTGTATTCCAGTACCCCTACCATCAATCTCCAAACTCTTTCTAATCATAAAGTTCATTGCTGCATTCAGTACAAGCTGAGTAAGTTAGGTTTTGAAGGCTTGCTTTTTATCTACCAAGGGAAAAACTCCAGATGTTTTTAAGATGATAAGGTGTTTTATCTTTCAAGTAAGTTTGGTTAAGGGTCCAATAGGATGTGTTAGAGACACATAGATGGCCAGCTCATTGAGTGGAGAAAGGATAATAAACTGAAATTAATCTCATTTGCTATTTTAATATGCTTCAAACTACATCAAGACATCTGACATTCTTTGTTGCCTCAGATCTAAAGTTATTTTAAGATGAAAGCTACCTGGAGTGGTCAGAGAGACTCCTTATCTGCTGTGTGCAATTTTTTAGAAAGCCTTGGCCCATGTTTTTGCATAAACCTGAAGCTGAGTTATAAATAAGCTTTGCTGAATTTATGAATTTGAATGAAAACCATTAGAAACCCACTGGAGTCTAATGATTTCAACTTCAAACCAGAAAAAGCATATCAGTAGAGGCCAAATTCCTTTAAAATTCACTGGGATTGAGATAGCACCCCCAAACGAATTTTCATCCTTAAATGCCCGCTATGAAGCACAGAGTGAACAAGCCCTTGAGAAGCCAAAGTCAATGAAGCCAAACACAACAATGTGAAAGAAAACTAGAATTTTCTGCTTCTCTGTGAATCTGCAAAAAATGTGATCTGTGATTCTTTCTAATTTAAGTGGAAAGATGCCTTTCTTTTTTCTTTGTGCTCAGGACAGGCAAATCTCAAATGATGCATAAATATCTAAAAGTCTGGCTTCTTAATTAACCTTCGTGCAGATTGTTTGACTGTAACATTCCATGATTTCCCGCAGGCCAGAAATACAAGAACAACACTTTTTCTTTCCATTTCTAAACAGTGGAAGGAACATATTTAGAGAATCCTTTAGGGATTTGTATCAGAACCTGTTCCACTTGTTTGAAAATAACCTGGGAATGGACTGAATGACACACTGATAAAATTTATTGATGACAAATTACTTAGTTGAAAACAAAACTGAGTGCAAAGAATGGAAGAAAGATATGACTATACTGAGTGACTGGACCATAAAATGGTAGATTAAATTAAATGTAATAAATGGAATGCAATGCACGCCTGGAAAAAATATCCTAATCATACATATACAATGTATATACTCTATTCTGCATTAGCTTTTGCCTCACTGGAAAAAGAAGTCAGCTTCCCTGTGAACAGTAGTTTGCAAATGTCAGCTTCATGCTCAGCATTGGTCAAGAAGACAAACAGAACACTAGGATCTTTCAGGAATAAAAGGAGCAGAAGAAAGAAAGTAGAAAGACCCTTTTATGAACAAATGCAAAGATGCATTTCTAAACTATTTGTACTTTCTGTCCTCCCAAATCAGAAATGGTACAAGTCAAACTAGAAAGGAGATGGAGAAGGGGAGGAATAATCAGTGACATGTAATAGCTCACATATAAAAAAAAAAACTTGACTAGAACTCTTAGAAAAGACTCTTCTGAGAAATGTGAAAAGTAATGCTATAGAACAGAATGGGATAAATGGTTCATCACAGTTTTTCATAATACTAGAACCAGGCAGCACCAAATGAATTTATCTGGTAGCAGATGTAAGCAAGGAAAATGACCTACTTTTTTTTATAACACATAATCAAACCATGGACCCACAGGTACAGGATATTCTGAATGCCAGAAATATAAATAGTTCCAAACAGGTATTAGACAAATTCATTAGAAAGTTCCAGTGAGGGCTATTAAAATTTATGTAGATTTACTCTCCAGCTCAGAAAATCCCTAGGTGCAGACTGCTGGGAGCTGACAGGGTATCTCTCTGTATCCTCCTATAGCTGGTTTGTTCCTATACTTCTTCCCTAAGCGCTCTATGCTGACCTTCATCATAAAGGCCAGGTGCATCCACTCTGAACCAGGGTGGTAGTTCTTAACATTCTTGTTCATGGGTTTGTGTTGACTCCAGAGTGATAATTTTCCAGGTTTTAAAGTATACCCAGTATTGCCTCAGTGTTCAAGCCTTCAGTGGAAGTTACACACGTATAAAAATAGATGCTGTTTCACCATCCATTCAAGTCAATTCAACCACTTTTTAATGTTTATGTACCAGTGGCTGCACTTGCCTGCTCTGTCTTGTTAATCAGCTACTGAAGTTTTTGGAGTAATTGTTGGACCCTGGCTTTGACCATTTAATTTGCAATCCTGACCTCACTGTTTCTTCTTCTTGCATCTTTTTCATACTTTTCGAATACTCAATATTGCCTTAAGCCTACAACCTTAAGACTTAATCCTGGCCATCCTTTCACCTCAGTAAACGTTGCTGACATCTGAAAAACATTCAGTTGAAACTGATTCAGAAAGGTGTCCCCAGTTCCTGCATTTTACTATTTTTAGCATTTAGAATTTTCATTTTAACTGATGCCTTCCAGGAGAGTAAGCACTGATTTCCTCTTGATTTCAAAATAAACTTGTACCCTCTTCCCCAGCATGAATGAAAAGACATTTGGGTAGGTAACAGAAGAAATAATACCATGCTATAAGCGATTTACAATCTCAGAAAGAATGAAAAACAAACAACCAAAACCACAACCAAACAGGACAGGAATTAGCTACAACCTTTCATAAAAGCAATCCTCTATGCCCTTTTGAACACATCCTCCAGTGAGGACTAAAGCACAATGTACAATTTCTATCAAGATGACAACCAAGGTGATCATCTTTTTGATTGAAATATACATAATATGCATTGATATATATATGTATGTATATATATATATATATGATATTTCAATCAAATATAATAACGAGTTACAGAATTTTAATGATAATATTGACAGCCACCACACGAACTGATTGTACACCTGATTTCTAGAGTGGTCTCACTTGTGTGCACCTAGAGCTGAATCATGGCAATGTGAGGTTCCAGGCACAAGTTCTTTTGTTCCACTTAGAAATTTTGATAGCAATATTGATAGCAAGAATCTCTTTCCTCTCACATGAGGACAATATTTTCTCTCGCAGCCCTGGCACAGAAAGCCCCTCTCTGGGTTTCTTCAGAAGTGGTGTCAGCAAACAAACCCTCTGTCCCTAGGAGACACAAGGGAGGATTCCCAAGACTGAGCAGCTAGGGTAGCCAATAACCTGATTGTCAAGGTTGGGCGAGATTTATGTTTTTGGCCTTCCTCTGCCTTAGTCAGGCTTCCAATTTAGTTAAAGACTAAGTAAAAGCAAGCACCCTGAATGGCGAGTATCCAGATAGCACCTGCTAGGCAGCAGCCCTGTCGAAAAGGTCTTTGGGGTGCTCCCGTACTACAAGCTGACTATCAGCCTCTGCACTCTTTCAGTGATGAGGACTAGCTGTGTACAAGGCTGAATTTACTGTAGGAAGCAGGTCAAGGGAAATGATTAATCACCTTTACTGAGCAACTCTGAGGCTGCAACTGTAGTGCTGTGTCCAGTTTGGGGCCCCAGAGTACCACTTGATAAACTGGAGAGAGCCAACAAGCTGGTTGTGGGTTGGAGCACATAATATGTGTATACGGCCTCAGGGATCCAGATTTGTTCAGCCTGGAGATGAAAAAGCTTGGGGAGGGATCTAATTGCTGTCTTGAACTACATAAATAAGGTTACAGAGAAGACAGTGCCAGATTTCTCAGAGGTGCCCAGTGGAATGGTCAGAGACAACAGACACAAGTCCCAGCATGGGAAATTCTGATTAGATGCATGGAACCATTTTTTCACTGTGAAGGTGGTCAAACACTGAAACGGGTGCCCGGAGGAGTCGGGGAATATCCACGAACAGAGATATTCAGAACTGAACTCCAGTACCCTCGGCAACCTGAGCTATCTTTTAGCAGTCATTTAAGGTGGTTAGCCTCTAGAGATCCCTTCCAACGTCAAGTTTTCTTCAGCTTTATCATCTTTTTCATCACTTATTGCTACCATTATTTTTTCTAGCCCAAATAATATTTAGTTGTTCACACAAGTTGGATAGCTCAAAGAACAATGATGAGAGAATTCCACAGCCAGTGTACTTCTGATATTCGGAAGAACAACATACCGCAGATTTGACGCTGTTTTTCTCTTATTGCCAAATTACTCAGGTATTTGCTTTAATGGAGGACGGGGAAAAGACAGGTAAAAAGAGAGGGAAGATGTATAATGGGGAGGAGCATGCTGAGTCTCTCAAATTCTGAAAGCTCTTTTCCTTTTCAGAATTTTTATTTAAATTGTTGAATTGTTTTTTGTTTAAATTGGTTTTGTTAAATCCCACAAAAAGTTTCAGTGTTCATGACTCTGTATTTCCCGATGAAAACCACCTTGCCACCTGAGATTTGTTAAAACCATTCTAATCCATGGTTTAACATCATATTGGGATGCATGAGTAAGTTTACCTTTCTTAGAGCCATTCTTTTTTCTTAGTAGATTTTGAAATAAGTTGGGATCACAGTTTAAGAGTCTGTTCTGCCAAAGCTTGCAACCACAGAACTTGTATATAAGAAACCTGGAAGTATGATTTAATCACACCAATAACACTCAAAGTGCCCAGGTTTGTAGTGTAAAGATCTCAGAATTCTTAACAAAAACATCCAATTTCAGAATTTTTTTAAATAGCAATCATTGTGGAGCCACTCGAGGCCTTGAATATGTTTTTCCCATAATTTATGGGAAAGGGCGAAGTAGGGAGTGAGGCAAGAGAGAATAGCAACTTAGAAATTGATAAAAGTCCTCTGTAGCACATGGTTAACTTGTAGGGGACACTATTCCAAAACGCTGCATTAGAGGCAACAGAGCACCATGTAATTGTTATGACATAGGCAGACAGACCTGTGAGACAAAATTCTCTGCAAAACTCACAAATCACCGCCATTTAACCTGTGAGAAAATCTCCATTAACTGCAAGCACAACATGGCTTCTGATAACATTTGCAAAGTGCTGGCTGCATACAGTAGAAAACAGTCATGTGTCCATATATTTACAAACAGTTACACAAAGCATTCCGACAAGAAAAAAATATAAAGATCCAAAAGAGTAAGAGACATTTACGAACTTGAAACAAAGAGAAATATACAACAAACAGAACTGGGAAAAAAACAAATTCTGGCATGTGATATATCAATTCTTAAATAGGCACAACTTTTAGGATCACGTTTCAGGATCAGGGTAAAAATGAAAAATACATCTATTGTCATCATTAATCTTCACTCATTGCCTTAGTGAAGAAACTGGTTTAGACAAACCAAATGCCTTATCTGTACTAAGATAAAAATTCCTACTGAGCCCATCTTGGTAAAGTTTCTGTATCCACCCAAACCCTCTTACAGACATTTTGGATGTATTGCTTGCCAGCCAGTGAAACAACCACATGCTGGAAGGAAACATATAACAAGGTAAAGGAAATTCTATGTACCTACACACCATCCACTATCCCTGTAAGCATAACTCAGCAAAACATTTTCACCATCCCTGTAACTGGCACCCACTCAATCTCTCCATTGATTGTTCCTATTTATAGCACTGGTTGGAGTATGCTAACTGGCTGCAAATGTTGCACGTAAATTGGTTGCTAAGCTTTTTGTGCACATACATAATCAGAGAATATTTATTGAATGCTTAGATGACTGTTACCTACTTTTTGGGCACACTTTAATATGAACTCAAGTCTACAACACAGGAAGCAAGGAAAGGCAGGGAGGGGGAAGCAAGGGTAACAGGGCCCTGAGAACAACAGTAAAAGAAGGAGAAAAATAAAGGAAAAATACTTCCACAGAGGCTCTGGAAAACACTGCTACAGGAGCCTGGGTGAAAGAGATGGCAAAGTTTTGCTTAAATCATCATCAACTACATCCCCCCCCAAAATGTGATGCAGCATTGAAGCAGTGATATTCACGCTGTCTATTCAATAGGCTCTATGAGTACAGTGATAGGTTCCCTAAAACCAAATAGTTCAGAATTTCCTCAGTCTGTGAAAATGTTTCTGAGGCAAGAATATTGTTTTTATTTTACACCTGAGAACAAAATGACTCAAGGCAGCTGCTTCTGTTTCTCTTATCTCCACTTACACTGTACACCTTCAAGTTGCTTTTAGAATGAATGTGCTGCTCTGCTCAGACCTTTTTATTTTATTACCCATGGGATCATTTTGAAGCACAGACTAAGAACAGACTCTCTCTTGCTTGTAATTTAGTCTTGCATTTGCATTTCTGTTAATTAGTGAGAGGTAAGGAAGTTCACAGTTCTAAAATAGTTAACTGTTTTTGGGCATACAAGTAGCGCATCAAATCAGCGAGCTATGCGCCCGCGTTAGTCTTCTCCTAAGCGTCTGAAGAGTGCAGAGGCCAAGAGGACACCTGTGAATCAGGTCCACTGTACCTGAGACACTCTGTCAGAACTCTGTACAAGGGCATGCTGGTGCCCAGTAACCTTATGGTTTTAGAACAAAACATCATTGCCCATCCATGATTTAGGGACAACCAACAACTCAGTGAAAGAAGGACAAGAACTCTAACTGCATGGTGCATACACAGCAAATCTGCCTTTTCCAGAAAGTCTAAATCTTGCCTGCACATGTGCAGTATGGTTGATTTCTGCATTTGCTGTCTTCTCAATTGGTCTTTGATAGAAAATATAGGAACTATAGCCAACCTCTTGCTTTCTCCTCTCCATTCACATCTGGGCTAAGTAGCTGCTATCTCCCAAAAGACAGCAGAGACTGCAATTCTTACTGATCTTCACACAGAAGAGTACAAGGAGGGAGTGACAGATCCTCTGCCTTGCCAGCTTTACACATCCAGATAAAGCCAGGCACAGCAGGAAGTGGGGGATCTGCACAAACAGATGCAGGAATGAACACCTGCGTACAGAAGCCAGGAAGCATTCAGCAGGGGCATGGACCTTCTAACTTGTTCTGAAGTTACTGCAACAAATAATATTCATGTGTTAAGAAACATCACACTATCAAAGAGAATGGCACATGCTTTCCCAGAGCTGCACGTGGCACATTATTTGTCCTCTTTACACGCTCTGTGAGCACTTGTACTCCTCATCAGGTAAAACAGGATGATAAAGAACAAGTGACCGATGCTCGCAGTGATAGGCTGGATAATCCATTTTAATGAACCTATTATTTCTTCAGTAGGTATCTGCATATACCAATACCACAACTTCTACCTCAGGTTTTCTGAAGCAGGTTCACACTGCAGGGTTTTAAACACAGACATTTATTGCATCACAGCACACAACCAGAAACTGCTAAGAATATTTTAACTTTCATACACCTCTGGCTAGAGTTAGTGCTAGCTCCTGCACAAGACAATGAAAATACAGGACTCAAAAAAGCCCAAGGCTGCATTGATTAAAATGGCTAAATGAGGGCCAAGGACACTAAGTTTCAGTGCACTCAAATGTTGCCTTAAAGAAATAGTGAAGACCCCTCAGCACTTACCCAGCACTTGTTAATAATTAAAAAAAAAAAAAAAAAAGTGACTGAATCCCCACTTGTATGTTCCAGTCAGCTGATCTTCATGGTTGTGGACACCTCTAAGACAATTTCTGATCATTAGAGTGTTACAAGCTCAAGCCCAGATTTTGTATGCAAGTCATGTGGCGGCTATGGGCAGTGCTGCCATGCCTAAATAATTTATGCCATCTTTGTTTCAAAGAACTTGTGCAGTAGAAACATGCCATCCAGACAAGTGCTCCTCAAGGGAAACCAGGTTGGGGGTCTAGCAGCCATTCTTCCACTCTCCATAGTTCGTACCCTTATCTCTTCAGCAGCAGCTTGCAGGGAATTGTAACCTCTGAACTCAAGAGCCTGTTACTGCCATTTGGACTCTAATGTCTGGAGAATACCAGCAGTGAAATAACAGGCTGTGTGTGGAACAGACACAAGATGAATAGTACTCTAGAGCTGGTTTTGCTCCCATATCACAGCCACATTAAAGTTCTACAGAGCTGTCACAAGTGCCTGCAGAGATTGCTTTTCTCCTCATTCAAAACCCTAGGACATTTATTTGCCAGTTTCTGCTATTTACAAACAAGGAACATCATTGTTTTTATTTCTGACTTGGATAGGACCATAGATAGGTACCTCCAGCAATTATGTAACACAGCACTTTTTTTCTCTTGGTCCGCCTTCCTAAGGAAGTATACTTCACAGGATTGTGCTGTGTGTTCAGCTGACCACTCAGCTATTAGTTTCCTCATATAACCTTTTTGGCCGAAATTAGTGAAAATGGAAAATTTGCCAGAATGCGGCTGAATACAGGACAGAGAATCAAACTGGGTCCTGTAGTGGGAAGAATTCAGGCTTTTTCCATTCTGAGGCAGCAGCCTAACAGTATATGCATAGATTAAATGCATCCACAGAACATGCTGACACTTTTCCAAGCAAAGAGGCAGGGTTTGTAGAATTGTTCAGGGAACAAAAAAGGAATTGAATATATCATTATGGTATGTTTAAAGGAATGCAGCACACAGACCTGCAAGAAATCAACCTCCATTAGCTCTGTGGATCACAGACCTACTTGCCACTCCATACTTCATTGTGGCTTAACCTTACAGGTGAAAGTCCAAGGCACCTCTCTCTTCACCTGGCCCAGAAGGATGACTTTCCACCTAGACCTCTCTCCCCTGACTTTGTAATTGAGTTAGCCACTGTTGCCAGCACCTTGCTGTTTTGGAAAAGTGATCAGTGAGCACAGCAAATGCATTCACTGCTTTTCCAATAATTGTTGACATTCAGGGCATTAATAATTGGCTTGAGTGAGCTGATGGCCTGAGGCACAGCTCCAGTAATCAATAATCCTTGGAACACCCCGTGCCAAGGTTATTTCTGCCCACAGAAATGAAATAGGGGGCAGGAAGATCATTTATTTTGCCTATTCATAAAAACATTTACTTAGAGGTGTCTAAGCTCTTAGCAATAAAAATTAAAGTCAAGATGTTAAGAACAAACACAGCAAGATACAACTATACTCAAAAATAAAAGCAAATACTGCAAATAAGCACAGCCAGTTGCTGTCAGCTAATCTACTCCAAATAAAGAATGGATAGAACAAGAGTAGATATACAGGCAATGGAGAAGCCTTAACTATTATAACTAAAATTTCCCCGCTCCTAAAACACGCTGCAGTATACAGTGAAACCAGCCAGTAGCAGACACTCATGAAGTCCCCTTTGGAGGCAATTTCACACCTGAAGGCTTGCAGCTGACAAAGATGCTTATCAAGCAAGGTAGATGAAAATCAGGTATCCTTACTTAACCTCCAAGGTCACGGTGGATCCAGCTCAGCCTAATTCAATGCAGGACAGGGACTAGATGCAAAGTGTTGAAGTATTATGAGTTATTATTATTTGCACTATTTGGTTCTTATGATGCTGAAGGATACTTGGAGAGCTGCAGCTACTTTAAGTAGTTTTTCCTATCTATGATACTACTATGTCCTTCCCAGTGTGTCACGTATTTCTAAAGGAAAGTGAATTGCAGCATAATTATCACTGGGAGGTAAATAAATACTTGGACTACATTTTATTTCCTGACCACCTAAGAGTTCAGGAAGCTTTACACATTATGTATATAGGAGATAAGCTAATTGAAGTCTAACATCAGTACTTGTCACTATAGACATCAGCAATACCAGCAGCCAGGTTCTTGTTTGTTCTGTTCGATTGTTCAGTTTCTTCTGTGCTGCCTTTTGAAGGTATTTCTGCAGGGCCATGGTAGGGGTGCTGGAGACTTTGGACATTGGGTACACGCACAGTGCTGTGTACATGCAGGTCAGTGCAGAGCTGTGCTGAGAGTGAGCAACCAGGCTGAAGTGTCCAGAATCGGATCTGCTGGGAGAAGGGGCCTACAGCTAACGCAAGCAGAGTCCAGGGCCTGGAACTGCAGCCCTGCTCCTGAAAAGTGAAAAGCATTCCGTTTGTGTTCTTGACTACAGAAGAGGACACTGTTCCATCAGAGCTGGCCACAAGTAGGATGTGGTGTAGCCGAGATCCATTAGCAGTTCTTATGGGAAATTAAAAGATTTTCATCTCCTTTGGGTGAATTCAGAAATTGCATCCCACAACAGTTTTATCTCCCTGCATGAGCTATGTTC
Source organism: Anseranas semipalmata (assembly GCA_013399115.1). Taxonomy (NCBI): domain Eukaryota; kingdom Metazoa; phylum Chordata; class Aves; order Anseriformes; family Anseranatidae; genus Anseranas; species Anseranas semipalmata. The sequence goes on from VXAA01005193.1 coordinate 880,128, forward strand.
CTCTTACAAATTATTGGAGGTTTCTCACCTTCTTTTCTACCATTCTATCATTTTACCAGTCATCTTGATCACGAACTCTGTGCTTGCTTTCATGGTCTGAAGGGTTTGATAGAAGAGCCACAGGAATTAGTTTGTGGTCCTGTGCTTCTAGCAAGATCTTACCCATGTATCCTTTTCAAAAGATATACACTCTCAGCAGGTCCCAGGCCTTGTATCACAACTGCCATCTAATGGCCCAAAGAACAACCTGTTCTCCCATTGCAGCTGGCACAACAGCAACAGCCCTTCAGACAGACACCCAGTGGAAAGGGTGCAGTAGTCGTTAAATTGTACTCTGCACTGAAAAGTATCCACGTAAAAATGCCACTGTAGACTTCTGCATTTATCATGCTTCTTTCTTTCCAGGTGTACTCAGTTTGCAGCTAAAAGATGATCTTTCTTAACCTGCCTCCTTCACCTGAATCAGTCAGGACAAGGTCCATCCTTCATTCCCTGCATTACTATTAGCAGCAGAGGGTGTAACTGGCCCAAACAGGACAGTTTCAAACAGATTCAGCAACACAAGTAGCAGCCTGTCACATCAGAATTTACGCTCAGCTCTATCTGATCAGCCCAAACCCAGTGCTTCCAGAACTATTTACCACAGAAGAAGTAGATTTTACTCGCTGTCACTGGTGTTGGCTATGCAGGGCTAACGTGCAGGAATATATGCTCACTGCTAATATCAACATACAAAACTTACAGGGGAAGGAAGCAGCTTTGCTGGGCAAGAAGGTGCTATTAAAACAGCCATTTTTCTGCCTTTTCGCACTTTTTGTGAGCTCAGGTCCTAGGGCAAATCACTTTATGATTATGTTAAGTGAGCTGAAAGTGAATCTCAGCGATAAAATGACAGGATAGGATTAAGAAAGGGTGGTGATGTATCAAAAATGGAGTATTTTCAAGAAAATGTGTGATACGGATGCCAGAAGCTAGAGAGAAGGAAGTAATGGAAAAGCATGAAAAACTGGAAAACAGGAAGACAGACAAACAAAGATGAGGGAATCTAAAAGAGCTGGGATGACAAAGGCACAAATAAGGAATAGAAAATCAAATGTAAAAACAAGGAATAGGAAGTTATACAGTTATACAAACTGTGTATGTAACTGTATAGTTGTACAAACAGAAGAAAGACTATTAGGAATCAAGAGAATTAAGAAGGCAACAGCAGTAAGAGGAATCAAAGTCATAGAAGATGAATGGAAAACACTGGCAGGGAAAAACAATCTTAGGGAAAACAGAGCAAGAAAAAAAACAGTTTTGTGTTACTCAAGCATGTGGAATCCTCCTTTCTTCAAAACTAACGAGGCCTGTTCCTTGCTCATCTAAGAGAAAAAAAAAAAGCAAAAAGCAATGAAAAAAATGGGCTTTTTACTTAGTTTTTGCTTGTTTGTTTTAAGGGGGGAATTTTCCCACTGGCTGTTCCGAAGGGCACTTGATATTGGAAGTTTCAGCAAAGTAGGGTCATGTGGAGACACAGCTGTTTTGGCTTTGTTCTTTTGCTAGCAGACTCCTTCCTGGGGCGGTATGTCGTTTCTTCTTGACTGCCTGCCATCCTCACTTCACTACGTTATCTCAGAAAGGCTGTCTACTTAAGTTTATTTGGTGTTGTGAAAAGTCACTTAATCTCAATTCTACTTCTTTAAGTACATTATAATCATTTTCTGCTTTGTTGAAAATAGTATCAATGTAAGTGAAGAGTTGGTATACGTTAGTCTTTGACACTTATCTTTTCATCCCAAATAATATTTTTATTCTTATACTTCATGCTTATAACCCATCTTCCCATTTATCTGAGCTCAGTCCTCTCTGACTTTATACTTCAGTCATCTCAGCTGAAAGAACTAAACAAAGCATGATCTGTCCTTATGTATGATCTCCCAAAGGAGCATTTTCATTGCACAAGAAAAGATTTAACTGTCTGGCTGCTGCTGTCGCTAGTGTCATTGTATCGTGGTGAAAACCTCCTGAAGATCAGATGCAAAACATCTGCCTGGACTTTCTTACCCAGAAAATTTATAAGTACTGTTCTACTCTACCCGGAAAGAGTTTTAATCCACATACACCTAAAGCTCCTCTGGCTAGTGCATAATATTCTATTCTAATACTCTTAACTGCTGATAGGTTGTTGTACTTAGAGGATTTCAGGCAATGCACAGCAATAAACTATAGTGGCACCATTTGAACATTTCATGAGCAGGTGAACATTGTAGGCAAAAAATACTTAAATTGCAGGCAGCAGATAACTGGGTGTATACAAGTGGGGTGAGTGTCCAGAAATGAATGTTCAAACTCTCAAGCAGAAGCCTGCAACCTACTAGCTGCAACTGGTACAAACAGGTTGTAAATTTTGATAACAACTGGACTAAAGAAGTGCTACATTGAAAATCCTCAAATTAATAAAAAGATGTGAAAGAAAAGCACCAGTTAGGAGGCTGATCACATTTGTGCTTTTACACATAGACTGTTTAAATTGGGTTCCTAAAAAGAAGTGTTTTCAGAAAGAAGTGGACCTGGAATGAAGAAAGTAATGACCCTGGCTGGAGGAAAGGTCCTAGAAGTGGGGAAAGACTCTGGAGATCAGGGAGATGCATGGAGACAAATGCCGGGGGATGCCAAAGGACCTTGGCCAGTAATGCTGAAGACTGGTAGCTGGGAGCAGCTGCAGAGCACAAACTGACACCACTTTCTGCCTGATCTCCCTGGACCAGCAGCGATGTCCCTGCTAGGAACAGCAGTGAAGCCCTAAGTGAAAGGAGCACCGATGGTAGGAGTGAGCAAGTGAGATAAGCAGAGTAAAAGCTTTAAACTCACTGGTTCTTCACCTGAAACCAGATCTGCTACTGGTTGTAGTTTAATGTCTTTCCTGTGACAGTAAGAAGGATGCTTTTCACAACATACCATTATGTTTCATTGTTCTTTAAAATGCAGAGCAACCATAGCAGTCAACTGTGTTTTTAACAAACTTCACAGTACTAATTAGTGATATACTTTAAATTGTGCCTCCTGAACATCAAAAATAACCAAATAGCCTAAATTATGCATTCATAGTGCAGCTTTTAACACATCTCTGGTCCTCTAAAGAAGACACAAATGTCCAATAAATACCTTTATTATAGGTTTAAGTACAGGACTAGTGTAACTTGCATTCCTTTGTACCATCCCCTTTGCTTGACATTCTAAGCTGGTACACAAAAGTTAATTCAGAAATTCTATTCAACAGCTATTGTGTTTTTGTATATTTTACAAAAGAGATTCAACTGTCACTTACTGAAGTGTTCTGTGCGAAATCAACCACTTTGTCTGCTCCCACAACCTTGCTCCTTTTAGAAAAGATACCGTAGATTGTGATTCTCAGATAAGGAAATAAAATTCCTAAGTAGAATATGATAGAACAGTAAGACATAACTCATTCAAATGCTGTCAAAAAAAAAAATCACACCAAATACAGGCTATATGAGTAATAAGTAGCTTAAATTTCAGTGAGAGAGTCTCAGATGCATGTGAGGCAGGAAAAAAAAAAAGAGTCACCTTTACACTGTTGAGTGAAAAGCCCTATCATTGGAATTTAAATCTACTAAGGACACGAAGGAATCCCAAACACTGGTGATCTGAGATAGATGGAAAACCAGGTTAATGGTGGAATATGCAATAGGTTGGCTTATATATATGGAACGCATAGAAATATATCCCCCCTTTCACTAAAGGTAAAAATTATGAATGTGAGTGCAAGAAACAAATTTTGTGCTGTAAAGGAGGCTGCTGGAACATTCTTCTGGGAACACATGTATCATATAACAATGGCTTTGGATTAGCTGCTAAATCATGTTCCACTATTTATATATCTGCCTATTTAAACCCATCATTTTTATATACAGAATCACAGAATATCCCGAGTTGGAAGGGACCCATAAGGATCATCGAGTCCAACTCCTGGCACTGCACAGGTCTACCCAAAATTTTAGACCATGTGACTAAGTGTACAGTCCAAACGCCTCTTAAATTCAGACAGGCTTCGTGCAGTGACTACTTCACTGGGGAGCCTGTTCCAGTGTGCAATCACCCTCTCAGTGAAGAACCTCACAATTTCTTATTCCATAAAAAGACAGAAGCAATTAAAAAGGATGTAAAGCTTTATCAGTGTAGTTCCAACAAGAGATAAAACAGGCCACGGTTTCTGTATTCTTAGTCTGTCAAATGACGACCAACCAGGTCACAGAATGAGGAAAAAACAGGTGGAGGATCTCTGACCTCAGAGAAGAAAAAATGCCTCTTGTGCCTAATGAGGAATGTTACCTGGATTAGAACAGAGAGAAGGAGAAGAAGCTTCCTTCTATCAGCTACCATTCTAGACCACTGCCACCAGTAGGAGAATTATCATATTTTAATAGTCTATGCAGCTGTCACTACAGACAGGATCTAGTATCTGCAGAGCGTTCGAAGATAAAGCTACTTGTGATTTACTTTTATTTTTATTTTTTTGATCAAGAACCGAGTTGGAGACAGGTAAGCTGGAAGACTGGAACACATCAGATTGTAGGTATGTGTTAGAGGAAAGCAGCTGCTGCTCCATATTCCCTTGCCCAATTAAACATTTTTCTCCCCAGCAGCATTTAAGCTCTGCTGCAGAGCTGTGTAATTGCATTTCTGTACATCAGGTTCCCTTTCCTCTCGTTTCAGTTGTACTGCAGAGCTCTGACAGCCCTGCCCCAGTTTTCATACACTATCTTACATAACCTCATAAGAATTTCATCTGTGACATGCACATCTTCCCAGAATGTGTGTCAGTCTCTCAGATCCTTTGTCAGGAAAGGCCATAAGGTTACCCTGAAGCAGCATTTCAAGCACTAAGTAAAAAAACTTCAGGTTACCAGATGTTAAAAAAGAAAAGAAAACTAACACACATAAAAAGGAGGAAACAAAGAGGACCAGAAACAGAGACTGAAGGAGAAGAGAATGTGCGAGACTGATATGAAATATTGATTATAAGAGTTAAATACTTTAAAGCCTTATCTATCTGAACAATAGCCCACAGAGGTACAGCAATGCCCCTTGATATCCTGGCACGAATGGGCAAGAGAGCGTGCCTTCGTCTCCCTTTGCTCCCAAGACTTCTTAGTAGATGTAATGCTAATGAAATCAGTAGTTACTCCCCTCCAGTCATTGCACATTTCCAAACCAAAATGCAAGGCTGTGTAAGAACATCATGCAACCTTTGCAGCAGATTTAGCCAGTTTATACGAGGATAAATACATCAGATTTGTTAATACATACTGCCCTTTTACCGTACATCGTCTCAATGGGCTCAGTAAGGTTTATGCAGATTCAGTACCACAAATGTCATCATCTCAGCAAATCAAATAAGAGGTAGGTAATGACTGCCTGCATCACACAGGTGGTAAAGAAAGAGTTTAATAACCCGGTGAAGGCTTTACAGAGAGTTAGTGAGATCAAGCAACAGAACTTGGCAGACTGACTTTCGTCCCTTTGGCACCAGAGAACCAGTACACAGAGATTAAGAACTGCTCATCATTCAAATTAAAAACACCATACAGGACTTATTGCATTTCCAGTGTTCTGCTGATATTCTACCTTTGTGGGTAAGGGGGAAGCTTTCAAAACTTTAGAAAGTTCCTGAATTGGTTTTAATTTCACAGTGCCCTGTGTCTGGAGTACAACTGTGGCAGTACACAAACAGATTGTTTACCTTTAAACTTCCTGATGTCTTGGTGGGCATACGTTTGAATCTTCTTAAAAACGTCCCATTTTCACTGGGCTGTTTAGTCAGATGGCTCCTTTGAAAATCCTTCTACGTAATACTTTACGTTTTAGGATTTCTTACAGCATGTGGGTAAATATGCCAAAATCACTTCTAATGAGATGCTCAGGGAAAAAAGCATGACAAGCCAGCTCTAAGACAAAGACAGGAAAGTCCTTTTTAGTGTCAGATTGAACGATCGGGAATAAAGCAACTAGCTCAGAAAATGCCTGGCCGCTAAGGAATCCATTCAATTCCTATACTCCTATCTTTGAATTTGTCTTAATTTTAGTTGCCTTTGTTTAGATTAGAGCTGCATAATTTTAACTTAACAATAAATAGTAATTCATGGGAAACAATGCAAAATGAAACGTAAAGCTTTAAGAAATATGAGGCGTTAATGTTTAATGTATCATGTTTTTGTTTTGTTTTGTTTTTTAAATGCAAGGAAGAAGTATTTCCCTTTCAGTCCTGTCTCTAAATCAGGAGAAATTCATATGAAAAAAAGTAGCAGTTTCAAGACCCACTCAGTCTTGCTTTTGGAGTGAGACAGAGAAGCTCTGAATTTTCCCCATTTAGAAACAGAAAGTAGGCTGGCCACTGTTCACACGTTTAAATACTTATAGGGATAATCCCCACTCAGAATTGATGGTCCTATGCAAGGAATTTCTATTCTTTGGCCATGTTATGTGATCTTTCAATAGGAGATGATCTCACAGACCTGGACAAAATAACCCAGAAGCCAGGGACCGAACAGCCTTTAACATGTCCTTTCATCCTCCTCATGATCAGATGTGATCTCTCCTCCTCCCATTGAGACCGAGGCATATTGGCAAGGGCTGGAACTGTCAAGCTGTCAAGCCAACAAATACCCATTCAGGAGATAAACAGAGAGTTTCTGTATCCAAGGCTGGCAGCCTAGCACCAAATTCATTTTCTAATACAAGATTAAAAATAAAAAAAACCTTCACAGGCATGTTTTGACTGAAACCTGGGATTCCCCATTGCTTACAGTCCAATACAAACTGCGTTTCATCTCATTCCGACATCTACACATGGGATAGTTAATATCCTTTCCCTCAGCTGATATATGCATGAACTGGCATCTAATTAAAGAGGCTTCAGAACGAGCACAGACAAATGTCATTCTAGAACTGTTTTGTTCTAATTGACAAATTATCCTACCACCTCTGCAGAGTGGGCAACATACCTATTTCCTGTAACACTGCAATTTTATATAAAGGGTCCAGAAATCTCGCTCAGGTGCAAGATCAGTAATTGTGCAATGGGAAAAGACAATAATAAACAGGAGAACAACTTCTACTCTGTATGACTTTCTACTCTAAGATCAGTCAGCCACCACCATTCACAACCATGCTGTAGGTGTCGGGAGCAACAAAACAGTTGTTGGGTCTTCCTTTCCAGGCAGGAGTGGTCTTGAGTTAGATCAAAGGGCCAAATACACTAACTCCACACTACATACTTGCTGATGCACTCCCTGGGCTGACCTCTAAGGTAATTCTCAGTTGAGAAGCTCTAGGTACAAGCTATTCTTTAGGGCTCACCCAGGATTCAGTTACCTGCTGCGTGGATGGAGCCTGCTGCATGTACTTCACACAAATACCTCCACTTTGCCATCTGTCCTTAATCCCATGACAAGTATGAGGCAGGCAAGACCTGTTTGCTCTGCCTGCCCCAAGGAAAGATGAGATTTCTGTGCAATTTGAACTCAGCTCTCCTGAGTTTCCTACAGTCCGAATGTTTGTACATATTGCTAGGAGCTATTCATCACCATAAAAAAAGCATGTAGATAGAAAGCATGTACAACAGATTCAATAATAGCCACAGAAAAAAAATCTGTCTAAATTAGAACTACCTACTGATGTCTGTCTTTCTGCTAGCTCTACTTCCAGGCCTCACAACAGGTGGAAGTCCTGCCCCATCTAATGGCAGTGCACCAGGAGAAGCTGAAAGTACTGCTGCTGTCCCATCACACTGTATCATTTCACACTTTCGGATGGGGAACCTCTATTCATTTCATTTTCAAATGGCAATAATTTTTCCCACCTGTAGTCAGAGCCAAGGACTGTATGACTGCAAAATTCATCACACCATTATCGTATTAACAATGAAGAAATGGCAATTGTATAATGCCATTAATCCAGCGGTCCCAAAGTAAAGGGCAAACAATTAGTAATGTGCCCTGGGGATGCTTCCAGTGGAATACTGCAAAGAGAATGACATATCAATCAAAATTGCTTCTGGTTGTTAACTTACAGCTACTGAGCTTCATCTTCCATCCCTGCTGTGCAGGCTAGAGCCAAAGCAATAAAAAGACAGAGAATGAATGGGGCCTGAAAGACAAGAGCAAGGGTTCTCTGGGAAGTTCTCTGTTCTGCTCAACCTAAGGAATGCTTTTTCTTCCTGCATGTTTTTCTTGAAGTATAACCTCCTTTCTAGCTATGGCAATGCAGCTGGCTCCATGGTCCTTAGTTTGAGTCTTTTAATAGCACCTATAGAATTTATTGTTCTTTTTTTTTTTTCCTGTTTGTTCATTTTAAGATAGCTCTATCAGTGCAAACACACTGTCTACAGAGGGTACAATTTCCCTACCCTTGTGCAAAACAAGCTACCTTTGCCTAGTTATCTCTCCATCTGCCCACTTCCTTGGCTTCTAACCTCAACTTACAGCCTTTGCATATTTTTATGCCTTTGCTTTAAATTTGTTACTTATGCATCACGTACTGGTAGGGTAGTTACAGCATCAAGCTGCGTAGGGTAGTACTTTTTAAGTTTACTGACAAAGGTGTAACATCCAATATCTGGATCTGGAGTCAGATATTGAAATAAAATACATTTTTCTACAATTTTCAGTTTCATTGAAATGTCACTAATTGGACCCTGCAAGTTATGCAGCTTTAAAGTCCTGCAATATGTAGTAAATGAAAATAAAGCTTTTTTCTTTCAAGGATCAGAATTTTCAAAGTTTTCTTTTCAAGGCTAGAAACATACTTTCAGAAAATGACGACCAACATTTTTACCGAAATTACAGATTTCCAGAAACTGTGGCTTTACGGTAAACAAAAATATTGCAAGTCTCCAATACCGTTTGTGATTGCCCACAGAAATATCTGGGATTATTCCTTTACTAATACTATGTAGACCTCACAAAGTGGTTTCAGTTCCAGTTACTGCATCCATTTTTTTTCTTTAACCAAGTTTACTTAAAACACATTGGCAGAAAGATAAACTCCAAAATATTTTCAGTTCAATATCATCGAAAGATTGGTCTTTTAGTGTTAGACTTGCTTGTGGTCTTTATTTCAGTTAACTCATTTCAGTTCCAATCCCACAATAAAAAATTTCAACAAGAAAAGTTGAGTTATATCTATGTAGAGTAAATATTTAGCAAGACTGTTCATGTTTTCAGGAAATGGTTATTTTAGTATTCCAGAATGTGCAAGAATGCAAATATCTCTAAGAGAAATACTTCTCACACTATGTGAGAAAAGCGGTTGTTTTAATGATACTTTCCTGTAGCAGAAGTTAAGTATGTTGATGAGAATCTCAAACCGATAAAAGGAGGCTCACATTGATTATTAAAATGTTTTTAATATTTCCCTCCTATAGAGATTACAGGCCTCAAGTGGCAAAAAAAAAATTGATACATTTTTAGACTGTCAATTTTCTCCCTTATCTGAAAGATATTTGGTGAATATACTCTGAAATCTCCTGCAAGCCGGAGTCGGTGCATCCCCTAAGAAAGCTATTCTCACAGATAAGAAGCCAAGTGCACAGCAGAGGTGATTAATGAGAAATGTATAATCTCTTCTAGTGATGTAGCGGGCAGGCGAAGGACAGTGCAGAAAAATGTATGGAAGAACAGCCAGAGCATTTCATGCATGGTATCCTGCACACCCTAGTGCCACAGCCACCATTGCTGCAGTGCCTGCCATTGCTAACACCCACCACAAAACTGCTCCTGCCATCACCACGCTAGGGTAGTCATCAGTCCAGCTCTCCCCATCTAATACCAGTGCAACCAGCACACCTTGAATTTGAAATGTTTAAAGTTTCCTTGTTTGTCAGCTCATATCCGTTCTCACACAGCATCCTGGTGCTACTCAAACAGCATTCTGCTGCGTACACAAACAGTATTGCTGTTGTATCTCTAATCAAAAGTAATTATTGTTCCTGCAAACCATTAACAGCAGCACCGCCAGCTTCATCCTGGCTACCACTCACCTTCACATGCACCAACACTTCCAGACTTTAGAGCTGCAGTGTTTATCCCATATCACTTTTGCCTTCTGCAATCTAGTACTTTCAATTATGATTCCTGTTACCGCATTTGTATTGGACTGGAGTCTAACCACAGGAGACAGAGCTCTGCATGGGTTAATTTACTGAGTGCTGATGTGCTACAATATCTAGACTAGCTCATTAAAACAGAAGCAGATATTTGTTTTACAGTACAGTGTGCAATATAGACAGTTTTAAAAAAATAAAAAGCTGAGCGCGATGTGGCATACACACCTGCTGAATTTCCTTCTGCACTATTACAAATTATAGTACTAAGCATATGAAATGAGTCACTAAGAGAAATCTTAACTGTGAAGCTTTATGTCTACACTTAGAGGTTAAAAATGAAGTTATTGCTATCGCTGTCAAGGTGTTAGGTTCCCTGACTCTAAAAATTACATTCCACAGGCACATATCAGATCTATCAAGCAATATTTGCACTTGAGAACATAGTCTGTCCACCAGCTATCAATGGTATTGAAAAAGCTGGAGTATAAAATAAAGTTTTCTTTAGAAATGTTGAACTTGTGGTTGGTTAGCAAGTTCTACTCATTTTTGGGATCCAAGCTGATAACATAATGAAGGTTGTTTTTACTAAGTGTTTCACACTGATCTCCAAGTACAATATTCCCCAAAATTCAAACAAGTCAATCCCCACTCAGTTTAGACAACTTAGATTATTATTTTCTAGGTTTGTATTATTTTCCACGTTCTCCAAAAGTATAGTCTGAGAAATCAGAGATCTTCCAAAAAGATTTTTTTTTCCCCCTTCAGGAATTTTTGTTTAATTAGTTGGCTTTTTTTTTTTTTTTTTAATAAAGTGATTTCAAAACCATTGTTTTCAAAAGCTATTCCAATGGATTTCTTCTTAATACAGTTAAAATTAAGCAATAAAGTTCTTATCAAATCTAAACTCCTCTTGTTATAAGATCGAAGTTCACTGTGACAATTTCAAGTGCGCTTTTTTGGTTGTTGTTGTTCTAAAATTACAGATCTATATCAGGAAGCTGTTCCTGTAATGCCATCTTACACCGATGCTACAGCACACACCCTCCACAGAAAGTTCTTAGATTCTGCCATGACCACGGATCAGACTATGAGCAAGCCATGGCAAAAGCAGACGTAATGCTGCAGGTGCATCTCACTGACTGACATGGGGGGGACGACCAACAATCCACATACAAATCGTTTTCTCAGTTTTTATTTCTGCCCTGCCAGACAAAGTTCAAAAGAGCACACAGCCCTTTGCTGTCCCAGCTCTCCAATTCCGAGTGGAACGTTTCTATCAACTGTTGCTTTCAAAGCACATTGCACAACGTTGTCACCCTCTCATCACTTTGGCTAATCTGACAGCCTCCGCTCGTTCTAATGATTTATTTAACATTTGAGGAATCACTTCATGTGCTTTCCCTTTTTCTCAATTAAACAAAATGTAAATTTAATGATGAAGGTGTAAAATCAAGACACGATCAAGTATCTCCTTCCTTAAGAGCAGCTTGATCACAAGGCTGGAGCCTTAGTGGATTCAAAGATGGGACAGATTGACTACGAAACTCTAAGTAAACTGGGTATTGTCTGTGCTGAAAACCCAAGGCTCATAATGACAGTACAAGAACTTCTCAAGGCCTATTCTTCTGCAGGGGATGAAAAAAGTCCTAGCCACTCATTATCAGTGTGAAATTCCTTCCAACCGTGAACACCAACAAATCTGCAGGTTGCATATCTTGACAATCTAGTTGCACAGATGGCCAGAGTACTTTACCCTCTTATTTCAGGGTATTTTAAGGAGGTAAAACCAAGAATAAATGCTGGAAGACTATCTTTTAATTCCAGAGTCCAAGTATCTATCGTTATAATTTTGCATTTGAACTGTTATCCAAAGGTTAAAGCCAACAACTGCGGATTTCCCAATATGATACCTAATCCCAGCATTGCCATTGATTTCTATGGGGTCCTGAGCAGGTCACTTTATTTTGCATCTTTTGCTTCATTTCTAAATATAAAGAGAAATACAAAGTAGTACTGACCTTAATCAGAAGTATTGAGCTTAATACACTGACCTCTCAGTAAAGAGCCCAAATACAGTTCTTGTTTCCAGGACTCCCAGAGGAGGAAAGTTTGACAGGATTTATGATAGACTGCTAAATGCACCACCATCTTTGGAAGGCCTTTGATTCCTGTTCTGAAAGCAGCTTGTCTGATCCCCAAACACCATTTCTTTCCTGTTTTTAATTGGTTAATTATGTTTTTGGGTTTTTTTGGGGGGGGCTCCAGCAGATGTTTTTGTACTGGAGCAGCTTTTCCACAGAGTAGCATTTCATCTGTTCCACTGCAAGTTATAAGCTTTCCAACTCTATTTTTTTAAATTCATATAACATTCCTTCTTTCATGCTCCCCCCTCAAACTTCCTCATTGCCATCAGGGCCAGAATAGCTCTAATAATTCACATTGACATTACAGATACCATTAAGTCTACATACTTCAATGAAATGGCCTCTTTGCTGTCTCCTTTATGGCTTATAATGATTCCTCATGGCTCACAAAATCCTATTTCGTTGTGGAATCTGTTGCATTGTCCTCCACAAACCATATCCAAGGCTAAAGTGATGTTTTCCACCAATCTTCATGCTGATACCCAATGTGTTACACAAGACAATGAATACTCTATTTGCTAAATTTTGGCCTCTTGTGCAATTCACTCCTAGATGTCACTGTAACTCAGTGTTGATTTTCAGCAGATTATAAATACAAGTAAATTATACTTTTGCAATATGGCCATATGGAAATAACCATGAATGACTGCAAAAATAAGCATCCATGGCCAGTTCTTTGATATATTGATATCTTTGATATATAGAAGCACTTTGCATGGAAAATAAAATGAAGCTGCAGCTTCTTCAGTGTTCCCCAAAATCATGTATTTTCTTCATTTTTACCCCCTCCTGCAGGATCAAGACCTTGTAAAGTATTCACCCAAACTGAGAAACAGGCAAAGTAATCTGAGATAGTTCTGATCTCTTCAGCTGCTAGTGTAAAACAGATAAGAATGAAGGAAGACACCGTTTCCTGAGTGCACCACAAAGTGACTGGATGTTGTAAGAATAAAGTAATGTAGATCATCAGTTGATAAGTACTAATAAACCCAACCTACCCAACAGAGAAGCAAAAAAACAACATTCTTTCTTCTAGCCCAATTTATTTATTTGTTTGGAAGGCCAGGACAGAAAGTAAAAGAAAAGCAGACAATCTAGGTTGCCACCACTCATGTTTTAGGGATCCGCAACAAGGCATCAGCTACTATTTTATGCATTGTATAGAATTAGCTAGAAGAACATCCACCAAATACTGAGGTGGAGGGGACACATGAGGCTTAACAAACTTGTCGGGAAAGAAGTTTCCCAACAAAAATAAATTTTAAGGAAGCTTTTTGGTAAGTGTTAGTGTCATTATTCTACTCTCCAAAGTAGAGTTTTAACTTCAAACTGTACATGAACGGTAAATTGGAATTATGTGCAACTTCAAGTATCTGGGCCAGAAGCACCAAAGCAGAAGAACCTCTGTTCACATCCAGTGGTATGCAAAGGGAAAAAGGTCACCAAGCTGTTCCATGTGCGTAACTTAAAGAATTTCAGACTGACAGAAGTTCCATAGGGAAAGGAGCTCTTTGCTCTACAAGGAATCCATTTCTTCACATTTACCCAGGTAACTCATGAGCATGTAGGAAGTAGCAGAAAAGAAAGGGAATATAGTAAGAGGTGAGTTTCAGGTAACAAACAAAGTTGATGCTACTAATGCCTCTTAGCTATAGATACATGCCACAAAGCATAATTTGGAATGGTGCTAAACAGAAGAATGATGATTTACTTAAGCACTGGAGAAAGAACTGAACTTTTAAGGTCTTTCCTACTCTGCTACTAAATATGGAAGAGGTCACTTCAGAAATATTAGGCGGAGAAGCCTCAGAACTGTAATTCCCAGAGAACTGGAGTCAGCTTTGCCCTGAGTGTCTCAGGACTTGGAAACTATAATACTGACATGAGTTTAGCAGCATGATGTTAACAAAATGAAAGGAGAAATTAATGCATTAAGGGAATTTGTCATTTGGATAGTCACAACAGCAGGGGAAACAGATCATTACCTTTCACGTTGATCAGGGGAATACTTTATACACTGCTTAACATGTGTCAGCTTCACTATTCTATCCATGCTAGGTAGAGTATGGGTAAAATGATTATTTACCATTTCTGTTTGTATTGATGGCTTTTTGTTTGTTTTGTTTAATTTTACAGAAATAACTTTAAGAATTCCCTCCTTAAATCATCTACTAGGCTGATCATAACCTCACTTTCCATTCAGAGTGCCAAGGACACCTGGAAATACTGGCTGTTCAAATCAGCTCGTATACCTAGTTTATAACAAGGAAATATGTTTTTCTTTTAAATTAGAAAGTTTAAATTTAAACAGTTATTAAAAACCTATTTACACAGTCTCCCGTTCTCAAAATGAAATACAGAATACTTATCCGAAAACCAGAGAGAGGCAGAATAAATTAGATTTCTGAGAGTCATTCCATTTTAGTAGACAGTCCCATATGCTTTTAGTAACATAGATACAGATTTTTACTGTGTCATTTTTATCTCAACAATTCTCCTTTAATCTATTTCAGTTCTGTCTCTGTAGCCCTGGCCTTCTTCCTCCAACTCTGAGGTTTCATAATGCATTTTCAGCCATTATCTTTTCACCTAAATAATCTCTCATTTTCAGATTGTCAGAAGCAGTGTCTCAGCTAAAAGTCTAATCCTGGCTACTGCCTATAATGGCTCCCCAGGATAAATAATCATCAGAACTATTTGACATCAACTTATGTTGACCTTACTGGGATAGTAGAAGGATAGCATTTTGTTCCTCCTAACTTTCTTTACCAGCTGTGTCTTCTTACACAAAATCCTGCAGATTCATATGTTATATGCAGCAGTGGCCCCCAGAAATCAGATCAGAGTCTTTAAAGGAGTTTTGGGGTTCCTGAACAAAAAGTTCATTAAACAAGAAAATTACTATGGTCTCCCCACTGAGAACACATGAACTCTACCTGTACATTTTATTAGTCAATATATATTATCATTACACTAGTTTATCATCAGGCATGGCATGTACCCCAGTCTCCTCTCAAGTTGCACCCATACAGAACAAATCCAATATCGCTTATCTTTTAATGCAGACCTTACCACTAATAGTTCAGTAACCACAATAACTCAACAAACAAAACTTACCCTCCCCGGAATCCCTCTACAATTTTCTTCTCTGCCACCCTTTCTGGATATCTTCCAGTATGTCATTTTCTCAAGTGCTCTCCCTGCAGAAACCCAGGAGTTCTAACACTCCAGCTGTAGCCCGTTTCTTATACCCTGACAACCATCCCACGATTACTTGTTGCCACAGCACCAATCCTGCAGATTACCTCTGTTCTGAATCAAAATGGGGAACAAAACCATTCTGCCTGATTCTATGTTTAACAGGTCAGAGCATGGCTACAGTTCCCTTGTTCTACAAAATATGATTAGAAATGTCAAAATTCAGACAATTCTATGGTGAATGCCTGTTTGCAGAAGGGCAAGGGGTTTAATCATTCACACACATACATTTGTTGTATCTGCGACTTACTTTAATCCTCACCCTTTTCCTACCTATAAAGTTTCAGCATTCTAATAAGGCCTTCCTCTTTAGATAGGAAAAAACAACACTCCAGGTGACTTAAGTGATCAGTTGCACATCATTAGTAGATGAAATAAACAGTCTGAAAACATCTGGCAGAAGCAGAGATTGTGCAAATTGCTGGACACCCATATTTGAAAACTAAGACATTATGGTGAAGTCAGGAGCGTCTAATGAGCAGCCACATCTAGGAAAAAAGGAATAAGTTAATAAATGTAATGTATCACATCATTCCATCAAGTCTTACTACATGCTTTGAATACACTGTAAAAAAAAATCTATATAAGGTCATGTACCAGATCCTCAAGTATGTATCAGAAAATCTCTGCTTAGCTGAAGAAGTGAAGTTGTTCATTAGTATTTACAAACATTCTTTTGATAGTTTAAGGAACCAGTTGAAATCTGGACCTTGTTAATCTGAGTTGCTTTTATTTATCAAATAGGAACCAAATCCTTGAAAACTTTTTAAAGGGACAGTCATGACACTTAGAGTTGCTTGTTATTTCCTAAGACCAGGCACCAAACAGTTGTAAAAGAGCTGAAATACAGAGGGTAAAACAAAATGGAAAGCAAAGGAATGAAGAAGGGGAAGTGGCCTGGAAAAGGAAAGGCGATAGCTGAGAAAGGCATGTTGAAGAACAGTAAATGCAAGACACAGTAAAAAGAGTGACTCAGTGAAGTGGAGAGAAATGCCAAGACTAGGCTAGATAAAGCAAGTAAAGATGATGCATTAGCTTAGCAAACTTGACAGTGTGAAGCATTATCAGATCTAGAAATGGCTAAGAACAATTTATGGTAAAATAAAATCAAGGGCTGAGGCTTCTAGTGGTTGAGTGCTACAGAGCCTAGCATTGAGGTGCTTGGACCTGCAACGGTATGTTAGAGCCTTCACTCCCTGGATAATATTTGGGAAATTGCAGGTGTCTTGCAATGAGGAGCCAAAGCAGCCAGCAACCCAAGCCCGGAGTTGCTACAGCTGAGGAACTGACTCCTCAGTTTCTTCTACCCATTCAATTAGAGCTACTGAAGAAATGAGAGCTACATCCCAGAGAGAGAGTATATGCTCTAGAAGAAGGAACATGATTATAGCCTAATTGCTAAGACACTGACTTTAGCATGGAGATCAACATCCAGCCTCTTTCTAGAAGTTCATTTATTTCAAGCCATATACACACAACCAAACCAAAACTAGAGCACTGCCTGGCAATCACTTTCTGGCCAAAACTCTAGATTTGCTAAAGCCTTTCAAATGAGACAAAGTTCATTTGGAGTGATTTTAGTAACATACAGCTTAAGTGCCTCCAGAGTGAGGTGCCAACTGGGCAATCACATGTGTAGGTGCACACATTACGCTGTAAGTGCCTGTTATGTCACATACTCAGTCTTGCCAGTAGTAAGTGAGGCAGTTAGACTGTGTGTGAAACGAACGCTCAGCAGCTGGAGCTGAGCTCCTAGCTCAGGAGCCATGACTGAAGTATGCTGAGACTGCTCTAACTTGATGATGCTGTCAGAAGTCATTTGTGTGGCAGCGAGGGATCACCAGGGCAAAGCAGTGGAGCTCTTCTATGCCTACTGTTGATTCAAGTCACCTTTGCTCCATTAAAGATAGCAGGGATGCATGCTCAATTCTTTTCCCTCTCTTGATTTATTACATTTAGTAAATGGATGAGCTATATTCTTTTCTCAGTGAATATTATGTCAGCTTTTGCATGTTATGTATTTTATGAGATGATATCTGTCGTCAAGAGCCACACTGGATTTGATTCTGGCTTGATCTGATTTAGCCAGGTGATTTATGTGGTGATGATCCAACATCTGAATGATGGATCTGACAGGAAATCTGTCCCACTGGGGCAAACATGGGCTGACTGATGAATGCAGGTGAAAATCTGGATTATTACCAGATGTATTGCTATGCAGTGAAGCACTCAAAGCTTCTCCGAGACATTAGTATCCCTTAGCTCAGCACCAGTACACTTAAAATAAAGCACTGAGCAGAATGGGTATTTTCCACAACCTTAGCTATAACAAAACTGCAAGTCAACAGCAATATGGGAGTTCAGTCCTAACAAATTAATATAACCCACTGCACAGGATGCCCCAAGCCTACAAAATAAGGCCTAAAGTCTCATGTAAACAATCCTCTCAAGTATTTTCTGGTATGTCACTCTTGCAGTCTACTCAAGGTTACCTTTAAAGCAGTATGTCTTTCTCAGCGTTTCAACCATCCACAGTCTGATGATATCAAGAAGGAATGAAAATAATTTGCTCTGAGATACACAAATGCTGACAGAGTGCTGCTGACAGACGTCTGTTTTCCTGTTGGATTCTAACAGGCTGGCAGAAGCCCTGGAAAGGTGCTAAAATGTTTATCACTCTTGATCCTGGCCTACCAGAATCCCTTTGGGGAATGAAGGTAATTTAGTCCACAAGAACCATTTTGTCTTTGGCCGCTCTCACAGAGACAACTGTAAGCTGTAGGATCAAAACAAAGTATGAAATTCAAGCTAAATTTAAAGAATACAGACTTGAGATTGTCTATATAATGCTGCATCAAAACTTCCCAGGGCAAGTCCCATACCCAGATACACTTAAATATATATATATAAAAAAAAAGACTGGATAAATGTACTTTTTAGAGACATTAAAGAGAACGTTAGCACTAACAAGAAGATAGGTTAATCTAATGTGTTGCCCTTCTTCCCTGTCTCACAGTACCCATCGACACCACTCAAATTGTGTAAATTCAAGAATGCATTTAAGGAAAAGCAAACTGTTCTAAATCAGTTCAAGAAATAGACTAGAATAAAAAATATTTGTATTTTATTCAAAAACTACATGAAAATCCCAGCTTTTCAAATAAATCCTTAAATGAGCGGATGATCCAAAACACAGAGTAACATTATTTCATACTACAGAAAGCAGAAAACAGCCTAAAATCAAAAATACGTCTGAATTCAACAGGGAACTGCCACACTCTTGGCTTTGCCCCCACTTCTTTAATTGAATTTTAAGAAGTCACAGGCACTCCTTGCCTCAGTTTTCCTTACTTGTCAGCAAACAGGGTATATCCAAGGAAGTGACTTAAGACAGAGACTGCTATAGCATATGGGTTTTATGCATCTGATACGAAGTCACTGTCTTTCACTGAAATGGGTTCCAGTAGCAGTCACAAACAGCTTAGAGAACAGCATGGTTTCAAAAATGCAAAAGCCAGAATACAAATCCTTTGAAATAAGGGGAAGCTCTGGAAAGTTCTCGCATAGAATATTTGGTTCTTGAATTTTAGCAACAGCCTGCACAGAGGGGCTGGCTGCTGCTAGTTTGTTATGTTGCCATAGAATAGGAGAAGAAAATAATCCACGATGCAGCAGCACCTACACTAACACTCTAGCAGATAGAGAAAGAGCAACCAGATCTCTGACTGGAGAATCAGCCCTAGAGAAAAGCACTGATTTTACTGGACTGGCCAATCGGGCAATTATACAAGAGACAGAAGAATACTGAAGGTCAATAAATACACAGCTGAGTAAAGAGGAATCCTACATCTTCAGCTGGATTTTTTTTTTTTTTAAATGAGTACCAAAAATCAGACTGCCCAATCTTTAAGCACCTAAATAACTAGAAGGTATTTCAAAAGTACTGAGAAACCAGAGATTCCCACTGTTTGGAGAAAAAAAAAAAAAAAAAAGGTTGTTCACGTTGATGCTTAAATAGAGCCTAAATTTCCCTACACGTTTTTCAAAAATATGTAAGGATGACTGAGGAATACCAAAAGTTACTTTGCTAATAAAACAAGAGCAATGGGACATTCGGTGAAATTGAAATGCAAGGACCAAATAAAATGAACCTAATGAAATATTTTTGTTTTCAACACGCTGCACAGTTATGCTATAGAACTCACTGCCAAAAGAAATCACTGATGCCTAACACTCAGGATTCCCAGTAGGACTTCACATTTATATGAATAATGAAGACATCCACAGTAATATCAGGTAGCAACAAAAAAATTCTTAAAAGGTTTGTAAGCCTTCATGTGTCAGGAAACAAGCAAATCTTTAACTGTTGAGAAGCCTTCCGTATGGGCAAGTTATTCTGTAACTGCCAACCTCAGCGTTTCTTGTGCTTCCCTCTGAGGCATCAGGTACTGGCAATTAGCCAAAGCAGACAGATGATTGGCCTGATTCCTCAGGGCAGTTCTTATTCCAAAATGTAGCGTAATCCTTCTTACTTTGTTGAAAACATAAACTAAGGATATGGGAACCTGTATCACAGATGTTTTACTTGTAAAAATGAAGTGATCCAAGGCAGTATCAGTAATGCATATCTTAGGTACCCCTTTGGTAAGGGATAATTACCTTACCGGTACTGTCAATCAGTAATATCAATCTCAGCTATCTAATGTTACCCTGTAGCCCTGTACTGTGATATTGCCATTGCTAACAACAGGCCACAGGCTTTGGAAGAGCCCAGGCTTTGTAAATTTGCAAGGCCTCAGGAGTATGGCTTGTTAGGCTCTGCTTTACTTGATTTAGCTGTAACAGCAACAGGCTCAGCACTGGAAACCACACAGCTATGAACAACTCACCAATGGTCAGTTAAAGAAATGCAGACCTGGAGATGGACAGAACTGGAGGTAGGGCTAACAGAGAACAAAGAAATATTATTTAAAACACAAATTGCAGCATATATAGTAAATTCACATGTATTGTAGAGCTGCAGACCACTAAAGAAAGACCAAAAGTGTATAAGTGTGTTAACAACCAGGAACGGCCCCTAGCAGATCCTGGACAGAGGAAGAAGAAACCCTAAGCATGAACATCATCTGCCTCCCAGTAAAGGATTCCACATACTGACAGCTCACTGTGTTATCCACTAAACACCAGAATGAAATGACTGATGTTAGGACTCAAAGGAGCAGAGGAAGGACGAATATAACACCAGGAAAAAGGGGCAGAAAATAAGAAGTGTGCCCATAACATTCTTAACTATATTATTCTGCGTGGCTTTTTTTTTTCCTGTAATAACTTACTAATATTTATTCTTTGATTAGGTGGTCAAGATTTCCTTTATATTAACAACAAATTCATAGCTTTATAAAGTTAATAATTTGCGTAATATACACACAACATACAATTATTGTATATACACACATTTTTATTTATATAAAATAAGTAATGGCCCATGTGATTCTCCTCTTTGCTCATGAAATGAGATTTTGAGCATGACACTACCATGACACAGGGTCCTTATACCCCTTGTATCTCAGTCCTGAGTATTTTTTTTTAAGCCATCAAAAGGGAATAATGGAAAGGAGAAAGGAAAAAAAAAAGGGGGGGGGAGGGGGGAGGGAAGAAGACGGGGAACAAGAAAACGGGCAGTAGCCCATCACATAATTTTTCCAGCCTCTTTAAACTATCCTTTTCTTTCTCATGGTTTCCAGATATTAGTTATATGGGAGGAGAGCTAATATGCATTTATCTGAGGATGTAACATGAAACATTTACAGACTTTTGCTGTTCTCTGGAGGCATAAAACTCCTTTTATGGCATTTCCCCATAGTTAATGAGAATTGAACTGACAAGCCATTGACGTAATTGACAGCTCTTATTTTTGGTGTCTCTCTCACCTAACAGTGTTTCCTTTTATTTTAGGATGGGATTATGAGCAATGCTTATAATGCACTTAGTTATATTTATAATCTCTTGCAGCTTTTCTCCAAGACTATTAGTACCATAATTCATTTTTACTTTCAAAATTTCAGTCTCCTGTACCACCACTGGCATTAATGAATCTTCTTAATAGTTCACTTTATTTCGCTCAGAGTTTCAAATACAGTGAAAGCCACATTTTGCTAAATGCAAGGAGACCAGAAAAGCAGGCCCATCACTGAAAAACAGGCATGCTCAGTGGAGAAGAGAGGAGGAACACAGGAAGGAAAAAACATGGATCAGAAAAATTTCAGTAAAAAAAGATGAGATTGCAGGAGGAGAAAGAGCTGTTTCCAGTTTACGCTAACCAAATAATTTCCTAGAAAAAACAGGATCTTCCCCTGTCTCTGCTACAGAATGCTTGGGCAGCATCAGACAAGTCACTCACTTCCCCAGCTGAGCACTGACTGTATTCTTCATTTTATTTTCTGGGTGCCTGCTTTGAGATTCCGGGTCTGCTCTGTGTAATAGCTGAGCATTCCCAGTTGCAATTGAATTATGCTTTGAACAGATAATAGGCTACATAATGCAGAGAGCTCTTAAAAAACAGCACAGAAGCATCATAGTGAACACCTACAAGTATGTGGCACTCTTAACCTTAATCTCTGTGAATAGGCTCTCCATCAGTCTATTGGAAATAGTATTGGAAACTCTTCTTGCTATGAAACTAAATGCATTACCATTTATAATGCATTTAGATATGTTTGCAATGATTACAAAAGAAAAAAAAATCTGTCTTCACAGCAGGGAGTTGCATAGTAACTAGTATATAAGGCACATACTAAACAACAAAATAAAAAACTAATATTGAGTATTTGTTCACTAAGTGAACACAATTCATTCAGTAATCTAACAGATATTGAGAACTTACGGAAAGGAAGTTAGGTAACCAAGTCAAAGCAGTAACACAGTATACACTTCGTAAGGGGAAGACTTAAGTTATAATTGTGAACTACAAAAAAAAAGTCTGGAGTATCTTTAGTATCTTGGATTTTTTTTTAAGTAAGCAGCAAAAGAGAAAATGTTGCCTATTATATCAACTGACATGTATGGGGTTGGACATGTCAGAGACACCACACAGACCTGAAACACTTGAGCCTGTAGAATAAGTAATAGCAGCAGCTTCTTCCCCTCTTGCAGGCCTGCAAACTCCTTTTTGTCACAGGTTTCACGCATATTTCACAGAACTCCCTGCCATTTTTTTTCCTTCTCCCTTCACTCTTCAATGTCCTAACCCAGTCAGACTACATTCTCCCCTCACAGCTCTTCTTCTCTCCCTTCCTCCTTTCTCAGGTGGTTTTACCTCATACATCTGTTTCTTCCCACCCATGAACTCCTAGTTTCTCTCCTCAGACTCTCCATCATATCAGTTTCCTCATGTTACTCCATTCAGGTTCCTCTCCCCACTTTCTTTGCCCAGTCAGTACTGATTAACTGGAGAGACCTTCAGCTTTTTCCCTGCTGTAGCTGGGATGTAGCACCATTTTACCAGCTAGATATTTTTCCCCTATCACGTTCGTCTCAAGGATGCTGAGTCACAGCTTCCCCCCCAACCAGACACAGCCTCCCTCCTGTACACTCCTATTTTATCTGCCAACTTCCTAAAGCTTTATTCTCCTTTAGTTTCACAAGTTCTCTTACTCCCCCAGAAAAGCTAGCAGATCTTTCCCCTCAGATTCAGTGCTTCACTGTATTTCAATGTAAGCAGAAGGTGACTGCACGGCTCTACGTGCACACTCCAGTCCTATAGCAGAGATGTCAGGGAATGAGTCATACTCATTCCTGCTGTCTGGCAATAAACACGTGGTCTGGACAACAGTAGGAGCTATAGAAGGATTAAGTATGCTGAATATCACAGCTATAAAACTAAGAAGTTTAGTTTACTATAATTTGGCCCAATTTGGGCTCTTTAATAGACATTTCACAGCAGATATACCCTCTTATAAAGACTATCCTTCCTCCAAGTTATACATTTTTATCCAAAGCATGGATGCAGTAGAGGCTCTGAAAGAAAGGGGCATTTGCATAATTTAACATTGCAAAAATAATTTACTTTTCCCATAGTTACTTCTACAAGTTGGCAAAACATTCGAATGATCATCTCAGAGTCCAGAGTTCCCTGATGAGTATTGCGTCTCATCACAAGACTTACACTTTAAGTGTGTGGTTAGGGAAAAAAAAAAAAAAAAAGAGAGAGAAAGAAAAGAAAAAAACAACAAACTTATGAATTTAAGAGAAATTGGGTTACCAGAAATATCAGGTGATGAGCCTTACGTCCATATGCTGCAAGCCCTACTCATATTAGGAGTGTTTTCACACACAAAGAAAGCAACTGCACATGTGCTATATGATACAACTGTGAATACATGACACTTAGGTAGAGGGTTAAAAACTCCAGCACGCACACATTCGTTCTTAATTACATAAAAGAGCTTCACAGTTGACATTTACCTAATTTCGCTGCCAGAGTTATCAGGATATATATATCAAATGAAAACTATATATGTAAATATCATATACATATCCCATTGTAGAGACACATGATAAGCTGGAGTTGCCTAAATTGACATGAAGCAAAACTGACACAATGCCAGCCAAATTCCCAGCATGACAATTCAGTCTGCCATTGAATTGCCCCTCAGGCAAAGGCCTGAGTAAGAAAGATTTTGCTGTATCCCTTGAAGGTCAATAAGCACACGTTCAGCTAGACCTCAGGAAAATAAGAAAACACCAGTCAAGGAGTATTTTTCAGTAACTGATGAGCTCTGGGGCTGTGCATGGAAATTTTGACTTGACCTTGAGGCTTAGTCCGTGGTCTAATCTGTAGTTGCTCAGTTCTTAAAGCTTTGTTTCAAAGTATGTCTGAAAGTCCTATACTTTTTCAGACATATTGGTAAGTGCTATGGGTAATTACTGAAATTCCCTTTCAGAAATTTCCAAGCATCTTGCCAGAGAATGGGAACAAAGTGTACAAAATGTACAAAAAAATGTGTTTACTCCATCCATTATCACATTTTGCCTCATCTACATACTGATAGGCCATCCCTCTAGCTGAAGAGCTTTTCTTCTGGAGGACAGTTTCACAAAAGAATCAGTTATTTGATGTTTGAGACTAATATTCCTGGGTATCAAGGTGGTGGTTTAGACACCCATCACACTGTCATACCACAAAGAACTAGGACATAGCTGGAAAGCTTTGTCCTAGCATCTTATTCTATTGTAAGCTGAGCATTCAGCATGCATTAAAGAGCATCTGCATTCCTTTACATTCCGTATCTCAGTTTTTGATTACATCTGAAGTTACTTAGTACCCGTGTAGGTGTACTACTAGGTATATTAGAGCATGAAACAGCACAGAGGGAGAGATGCCAGTGTTACTAACCTACCGAAGGACCTTTTTCGCTTTGCCACAGCACAGTTTGTCTATTCACACCCACCTCAGGTCTCTGGCACTTGACAGGGATGACTAATTTGTATCAGAGGCTGTAACACTAAGCTGTAATTACACGGGAGACTAATACCATGCCTAAGGAGCAAGGCAGTGACCAAAAGACCAGATCTCACTAACCCTGCAGTTAGAGGTTTGCATGAGAACCCTGCATGCCCTACATACCCCTAAAGCTTGAGTCTATACATAAATACTGATCATTGCCAACACCTCTTATTTTCCTTCCAACTGTGAGAAAAATCTTTTAGGACTTCAATATCTTTGAGACAATTTGCAAGTCTAAAGTAGGGGAAAGATTAAAGGTATTACTATGCTTGGAGCTGCGTATGGCTACAGTCAACCAGTACTTCAGTGTGCTGATACTTACAGAACTGCTAAATACTGATGGCACTATTACCTGGAAATCAAATGCACTGTATGCCTTCTTTGCCAGTTCTCTGATGTTCAGCAAAAAGAGTTTGCTAGAAAGCTAGGATAAACTTTATCTCATGTTACATCTGCACAGACTAGAAAAGCTATCGCTCAGCCCATCATAAGATGCCATGGACTACCGGTAGCTGAAAGCTGAAGTACCTAGTGAGGGTAATAGATTGGAGGAGGATACGTGCTGGCTCTCCGGAAAAAAAAGGTTGTTTGACCTTTGCTACTGGAAACCTGGCTCTAATCCAGTCTTGGATCACATGAGCATAACGATGTGCAAATAGCTGAAAGCAATTTTTTTTTTTTTTTAAATCTTTTCTTGAAAAGGGTATGAGCACAGCCACAGAGGGGAACAAGAAGTAATAAAAGATAAAATGTTTTGGGTGTTGAGTAGTCACTAATTACTTGGAGATGGTGGCTTCCAGCACCAGATATGACAACTAAAATGAGCAATACAGACCAATAGAGTAGGCAGATCAGCCAGTTATGAGATAAGGGATGTCCAGCGGGAGATGAAAACCGCAGACCATTGCAGTAGTGCTCCCCTTTGTCTAACACTCAGAGCTCTGTGACAGTGAGCACTCAGAATACATGAGAATTTCTTCCAAGAGAAAGTTGTGTGTTTAAAGATATGGTGTGTTCATTTAATATAAATACTTCTTGGATTAGATTCACTACACTGTGGAAATGAAAGAGAAAGGAAAGACTTTACAAATCAGTAATAAGACATACAGTGTTATCAAACAATAATATATTACAACAGAGCTCTAAATAGGACAGTTACTGTAAAAGCCTGCAGACAGTTAAAAGAAATATAACTGAATTTAAATTACAGATATCAGTGATAAAAAGACATCAGTAAACCATACAAAGATTTCCATTCGTGAACTTCTTCAACAACAAAGAGAAAGTACTAGGGAAGAAATAAAACTCTGTTTTGAGATTAAAATTTGAAGCAAGGGAAAGAGTCAAAGTGAAGAGCTGTAAGAAGTAGGATGGGATACCAGGTGTTGCCCAGCTGAATAACAGCCAGAATATACAACTACGAATCAGAGAAAAGGCAGGTGCTAGAAGAGGGGGACCAGGAAAGGAGTGCTATGAAATCATCTACAACAATTCTATGAAGACCAGTTCTGGACTGAATCTCAACATAAGCGATGAGCTTGTGAAAATACTTAAGGAAGCAGTAGTGAGGTTGAGTGTTCTGGTAACTATAGAAAGTCAAAGTCTATATATCCTGAAATTGAAAGTGCTAAGAAATGGCAAAATCTGGGAGTTCACTGAATGATATGATATACATTAGACAGAATTGAAGGACTACTTCTGTACAGAGGAAATCTAAACAGCATACATTATTTTCTTAAACAGGCTGTATGATACATTTATGTGTGCAAAGCCCACTGGCATCCAGTATTTAAGACAGCACCGATAACAGGAAAAAGATCAGACAATGAATTTGAAATCCAAGTCAGAAAAGGAAATAAAAGTGTTGGGTTTTTTTTTTTTTTGATTGCAGAGGGGGGGCATTTTGCCTCAAAGCTATTTTCAGTCTGAGACTGACAGAGAATGACAGAAAGCCACATGAGAGAATGGACAGCTAAGAATATAAATCTGTCAAAAGGTATGTTCAGCTGAGTGCCAGAATTGTGAAAGTTAAAGTGAGATTATTAGTTTCAGTCTGGTCAACTCAGTGTTGTAGTACGACAATTGAACACCACATATAAAATGCCATGGGCACCTCATCTGTGTGACTTTTTCCCCACATCGTAAGTTACCACTACCACAGCTCCCCTGGTAGAAGCCAAGGAGTCACTCTAGAAATACCTAGAGCATTTGAACACGTTACCACCATCCTTATGAAGGTTATGACATTAATCCACTCCAGTTCAAAGTTAGTAACTTAAATGTGTGCAGATCTAGTGCTGAGCCATTTTCATTTGAGTCTGAGTATTGGTTGCACTGTGGGGAGACGATTTGTAATCGCAAAGATCAAGAGCTGAGTAGAACTGGAAGGGAGTGACAAGAACAAGAACAGTCTTTTCATAGCCATTCAGTGTGCTCCTGATTCTGAGGAATATAAACACAGAGAAGCAGTATTTGAAGCCAATACTAAATCAGCATAGTTTGCTAATTCTGGTAGGAAAAGCACTAATTGATGCTCTCTATGTTGGCATTTTGTTTCCTGGGATAGGATTCTGTTGCTAAACCGTTTCAGTGCTGGATCAACATTTCCAAGGTGGTGGTGGTTGTTTGTTTGTTTTGTATTGTTTTGTTTTCCCTCCTCTGACATTTCAAAGGCTTGGAGCTAGATCTCTAGTTGGTAAGTAGTTCAATGTAGCTTAACTCAATTTTGTTATAGTCATAAACACCATCTCTAGGGCAAGCAGGGAGTTTTGGTAATTGTCCATTGGATGCATCCTACCTAACCTCCATATATAAGACAGTAGAGGGGATTAAAAGCTAAGAGCGGCATACACTGCCATGTTTCAAAACAATCTGGTGCTAGGTAAGGAAGATGGGAGCAGTGAAGAAACTCTGAGGAGCCCAGGTTGCCTTTTAACTGAGTTCTTGTTACCGAATTTCTTGTACCAGTTTCTGAATCACTTCATATAGGCCACAGTGAAGTGTTAGGACATCAGACTCCATGGACTGCTGGTGTCAATTCAAGCATAAATACTCCTCACACAAATGATCTGTACAGCAGCACAGAACAGTTAAATTTCTGTCCAGCACATCTGCTGAGACAACATGGTGCCATTTTGAAAAGTCCAAGACCTTCCCACCAACTTAAGGTCCATGCTGTCTTGGCACTATCTTAACACCATCAGTTGTACACAAAAGAGCAGAAAGACTCATTAACTGCACAAATCACACATCTGCTTGTTTTCTGTAATGTATTGACAGGTATCCTTGAGCTGCAGGTGAAGGAAGACAGGCAACAGATTTTGATAAATCCTGAATTTTCTATACAAAAAACGTTTGTCAAGTAATTGTTCTCCCACAGTCTAATCACCAACCTCTGGCCTTATAGCAGGTTTTTCTCTGTTGCGTGCAGCCTAAGAAAGGCTGCATAGGGAAAGGGTTTTTCTCTTCAATCCTACTTCCCCAGCATGAAGCCCTTCAATTTAGCCTGAGAGGTTGCTACAATCAAGAAGCCAGACAGGGAAATTGTACTTATACCCCATGCTGGAACAGGAAATTGTACACACA
>VXAA01005193.1:908771-941544 GCA_013399115.1 Anseranas semipalmata
TAGGATTGTTCTCCAACTGTTCCATGATTACTGAGATACTGAGAACACAAAAAGGGCAGTGGGACACTTGGAATAATGGAAATTTTTTTCTCTTCTTGATACACTGAAAACACGGCCCAAATTCCCATTAAAATTTTATCCTCCTTGCATTTAAAAAGAGGGAACATGACTTGACTGTTATATCTAACCAAAAATATTCTATGAACCTGAATTCTTAAGAGTTCTTATGCTCCTGAGATGGACTTCAAAGACTATTCCCTCTCCTACTTCTTGGATGAATACATGTATTACAAGGCAGAATAATATTACACATCCCTTTTCCTATATTCAGGAGATAAACAGAGAGGCAGTAGATCTGCAGTTCTTCAGAAAAGACACATGAAAGAATTGCATTTCTCTCAGTCATAGCTGGTAAGGAAATATAGGGAAGTAGACATTAGCTAAGTAGCAGATCTGTAAAAAAATTAAGAATGGAGAGAAGGACTTAGAAACAAGACCACATTTCTTTATGTTCTAAAATGAAGGAGGAGAAGGATAAGGTGAACTGAGCAGGAAAGAAAAATCAATTAGGAAAAATAAATGATGTTCACAGCTGATGTCACACTGGGACAAGTGCAAGATCAGAGAAGGGCTGGATGGGGCCAGCGTAGAGGATTTTTCTAGGAGACACACAAATATTACACACCTCCAAAGAGTTCTTTGTTAAGAAATACCATAACTATCCATAAAAAAAAATAGGAGATGTCTTTGTCCCCTACCAACCTCCTTACTTCAACAAAATGTTTCCTACCAGCAAAACCTGTCCTTTATTTCAGTTTAAAGTGTAATTTTTTTTTTTAGACAGAAGGGCCAGATATGTCAGTTATTACTCACTGCATTACCATTTGTGTTCCTGTCTTGCCAGTAACAAAACTGCTGCTTCCACTCACGGTTAAGAAACATGATCTTCAGTGTAGTTAAATGAGTAAGACATTAAACCCAAAATAAAAATCAGTGACTGATTATAGAAAAATACCTGATGGCCACAGTCTGGATCCCAGCAGATAGGCCACATCAAGTACAGTTACTATCTTTTTTTTTTTTTCCCTAAGCCATCTGGGCTGACACTCCATATGAGACTGCTAACTTTACATACAGAGCCTATTTTCCACTGGTAAGCACTAACCTGAGCATTCTAAAGTAATAAATCCTTTTAAAGAGGGTAAGGTAGACTTCATTATCATGTCCCACTTTCTTAAACAATACAAGTCCTTATAGGCTCATCCATAATTGATTTACCCAGTTGTCATACGGACAAAGTTTTCTTAAAATAACAGACACAGAAAACAAAATATAATAGAAGTCACTTTAGTGTGATATGTTGTATAGGACAGGACTGGGGCCACCATTACCACTAGCACCAAGGCGAATATCTAACAGGAAGAAAAAGGGTAGAGGATTCTGCTACACTAATAATGAAATAATTAATATTGTCATATTAAAAGGCTACACGTTTAAGTGCTAAGGGTTGACACAGTGGGAGAACTAACAGGGTAAGGAGGTTAGATAGGAGCTCTACAAATGACTTCCAAATGAGGAACACAGGTCCAAAGGAGCTGTTTTGTGCTGAGAGCAGACTTACATTCAGCAGAAAGCCACAGAACTTAGTCTCCCTTCAAAGAATTGTATGGGATGGAGTACAGTCTTTACTATTACATTTGCCAGTGGCTACTGCATTTAACAGACCAAGCTAACACCCACAAGTATGTGGTCCCATTAACTCTGGCACTCTGATTGACAGAACACTGCTTTAGTAGTAAAGCAGATTTTGAGTCATCATCTGCATTTCTGGTGTTACTTTCCAACAAATGGTCACCATACATGTGAAAAACAAATCTGTTTTGTACATGAAGTCACCCCAGCACACTGTCAGTGCATAAGACTCGCAGTGAGCTTTGTACAGTAACGAGCTGTAAGCATCCAGGACTTGCCAGCTGGTTATAAGAATACACTAAACTAGCAGTTCAGGGAGTCTAATCCAACCCATCTGAAGATGCTATTGCAAGAGACCTTTGCAATGGCGACTCCCATGGTCCTTCAGACAGTGACTGACTACCCTGTACACAAAATTCAATTCCCCACAAGAGCGTTACCCTATGGAGAAGAATCCAATAGGGTTTGTTTGGTTGTTTTTAAACAACCAGTCTGACTGTGAGTGCCTGTACAACATTATCAACTGATTTCTAAATAAGAAAATTCCATTAACCTGAAATACTTGCTTAAAAGCAAACCAAGAAGGAAACAACCTGACTAGTCTCTTTTTTCAGTAACTAGACACATTTGCCATCTAAAAAACTGGTAAAACAAAAAAAGAGTAGAACACAAAGCACAGCTCATACGCGATACCACTTTAAACTCACAAGGCTGACAGTCTTTTGAAGAACATCAGCTTTTATTTTTGGCTGAAATCCTGGGGAGAAAACTGACAGTGTTCTACAGTGATTGGATTAAGCAGAGGTGTCCCCAGACACCTGCACCTCCAGAGTTACTGCACACAAACCACAAATCTCTTGTTTAATATGAGTTTATCCAGCAAAATGTTACTTCCAAGAATAAGAGAAAAATTCAGATTTGAGAGGCATTTAGATATCATGAAGTTTCTTGTTCATAGGAACCGATTAATAGACTGTCAACTTCAAGGTATAAGATAATTTTACCTTGAATTTTGCTTTTCCATTCAAACACTCTCTCCCTAAATTCAAATTCATTCCTGCATTATAGGGACGTGGAATACCACCAATATGTTAACTGCATTTTTTCAGTTAACAGCAGGATGGTGGAGGGGAGGGAGTGGGAGCTACAGTGTTAAAATACATCCATGTTTCAAGGCAAACTTAAGCAGATTCGAATATGCTCCTTCTCACAGATATTCCCAAGAAAAGAGGCACTTGAGTCTTTCAACACTCATGAAATGAAAAGAGCAACATTGCATTTCCTATATTTTGTCCCAAGGGAAGATTAAATGGTTATGTGAATAGAGTATATTATGCATTTGTATATTAAATATGGATATCCAGTTTAAAATTATTTCTACCATGACCTAGATATAAAGGACTTATTCCTCATCTGCTATAAAAAGGGTGTCTGCTGGTTCTGCTGCTCACTTTTCGGATTTCTTGGACAGCAATAATAAGGGGAGATGAACACCAGCTTCCAGCATTTGAATTTAAGAATGCTCGCACTTGGTGTGTACACAGTACCTCTCTCAATAGCACTGATGTCTTACGGCTGTGCTTCCTCTCCCCATTCTGTTATGGATGGCAGTATCACAGCCTATAATGTACTACAGTAACACCACAGCTTAAATTATGCTAAGATTTTTTTATGTAAACTTTCTGTATTTATTGATCATAAATTATATTTTTTTCCTAAACATGCAGTGCTTGTTTTTATTTAAAAGATTTTTTTTTTTAAAAAAAACTTTTAATTGATTAGAACACAAGGTGGCCATAATTTATGTCTGGAAAGTTAGGAGAAGCAAACCATTAAGAAAGCATGATGTCTAATGTCTTAGTTTGTCGGTAGTTCCACCCGAGTTTATATCTGCCTAGTCTCGTTGCAGTCAGTGGGACCACTGACTATATAGACGCACAAATACTTAGCTTTGTATCTCATACAATACTAGTGTCCAGAACTCAATTTTGCTGGAACAGAATGGAAGTCTACTATTTTATCTCTTGATTGTAGGAGAATATAACAAGCCTCTATCACAATCCTAGGTCACATCAAGACTACGCTGTTAGCTTGTTTCTAAGTGTGACCACACTGGGATCATTCCACAGAAGCATGTGCTGGCCACATCTAAGAAGCCTGGAATGTCCTTAGCCAGGGCATTTGGCCAATAGATCTTTGAAGCGTTCCTGGCACATTGAGACTGCACCTTCTACCCCTCCACCTACATACCACTGGGAAGGCTCAGTAAGTTCCAAGTGCTCTCCTGTCTGCTCTCAGGCAAAGGCAATATGGGCAGTAAGGAAATACAGCCTTTAAG
Source organism: Anseranas semipalmata (assembly GCA_013399115.1). Classification (NCBI taxonomy): domain Eukaryota; kingdom Metazoa; phylum Chordata; class Aves; order Anseriformes; family Anseranatidae; genus Anseranas; species Anseranas semipalmata. Next base: position 912,802 of record VXAA01005193.1, read on the forward strand.
AACGCTGAGCAACTGGACCAAGGCTGGAAGGGATGGAAAAAAGCACAGTATGCTATAACAGAATAATTATAGAACTGGAGCAGTTTAAGCACAAAAAAGTTCTGAAATTTGAGGAATTTAGCTTAGTCTTGCTTTCATGGAAAGTCTGTCCCATTATCTTATGAAGAAGCTGCTCAAGTTAGGGAAAGTGCTAGAAAGAGTTTTAAATAAATAACACCATTAACACTTGCTGTATATTCACACATGCCAATAAAAAGACTTCCAGGCTAATTTCAAGAATGGCACTTAAAAAGCCTTGGTAGGAACCATACAATAATTGACATTAGGAGGGGGTCTCTGGAGGTCATCTAGTCCAACCTACCACTCAAAGCAGGGAATACTAGAGCAGGCTGCTCAGGACCTTGTCCTGGTGGCTTTTGAGTATCTCCAAGGATGGAAATACAGAAATATACATTAGGAATAATTATTCAAGCTTGTTATTAAAGTGAGAAATATTAAAATGAGTAAACTGATTTAACTAGTTCTCCTTAATACTAACCCAATATTTTATTTTATGCTTTGAAGTGATCTGAAACTCTTCATGAACAAGGGGAAGCTTTGAAAATAAATTCTCAATGGTGTACTCCTTTCAGGCAGCCTCAAAGGCCAAAAATACCCAAAGAATATAAGAACATCTGAACTCCTAATGTTACCTGCCAACTAAGAGTTCGAACTTGTCCTGTATTTCTCACACTGGGTAGTTATGCTGTGGTCAGAAGCCATTTAAAAATGAAAAAAAAAAAAAATACTAAAAAAAAACAACCTTTCACGTGAGATTTCTACACAGATGGACTAGTCTATGAAGAGTTGAACTCAGAAAAGTATGTCAGATTTTAAAGCAGTATTCAAACCTCCTCTCCCGTGTCTCCCCTTCCCCCCCATCAGCATATGCATTTGAAACTGTAAATCCTAGCAGAGAAAAATGCACAAGATCACTGTGCCTTATGTAAGAACAACTGTTCTTTCAGTTTCAGCTCATTGCCTCCAGCTCCACTCAGAACCTGAAGGTACAGAAGCAGCTGCAAAAAATAATGAAGACAGAGTTAATTAAAAAAATACTCAAAGAACATTTGGGGCCTAATTTTGCTCTTTGTTAATTTGATTTTAACTTGATTGCCTCGATTAAAATGAGGGTACATGGTAGTCCTTAATTCAAATTCTTTCCATAGGGTATTTCCTGTTTGCATGATGGTTAGGGAATTTTTTTCCAGAGAGGGAAAAAAGGGGAGTAAGTGAGAGCTAGTACTTAGGAAGAGAGGACTACTAATCTCTGTCCCTATCTATTGATAACTAGACTATAGAAATTTAATAGTTCTGCTTGTGAACCTAAAGATTTCAGATTTTTTTTTGTACAAACATCCAGTTGATGCACACAAAGTGTTTTATGTGCAGGTGTTTGTTAGCCATACTCTCTTTGGCTAACAGGAACTGTCTGTGTTACAACATCACAGTAATGTAGGCAGTATTGCTACATGTCGTGTAGCAGTAATTGTTTACTTGTTAAAGTGAGGATTAAAGAAGTTACTGAAATGGGACATAATTATCATTTCCTAACTCTGTTTAGTCTGGATTTAGCCAGAAACAGCATAAACTTCAGGGGATTTCTTTAGTTCTGCAAAGAATTCTATAGACCAAATCTTCTCCATTACACACTAATATAAACAAACAACATAATCCACAAACAATATATAGAAATAACCCTGTATATGGTTCCCTAATATTAGGGAAGCAAAACACTTCCATATATGAAGTATATATGTGTGTGACCCAATGGTTCCATGAAGAGACTGTATAGCAAGATTTCAATGCTCTGTTCTTGGCTGCGCCACTTGTTTACTGTATGTTCTCACAGAAGGTTTTTTTTTTTTTAAGTAGCTATCCACTGAGGATAATTCAAAACACTTGTTTTTACTGAGACTGTGAAGGCCAATGTGTTAACCACTGGCTAGAGCCGATCGTTCAGTAAGCTTCATTGCTTTCTTGAACAGTACTTCCTTCTGTGGAGCAACAGATGCTTGTCACAGTTCCAGGTGGATATTGTGGACAAGGAAAATTTGTCAGTCACAAGGTTTCCTAACCCAACCCTACCTAGAGATCAAAACACAAGTGTTCCCCATCACTAAAATGTGACCATTTTGATCAGCCTAACTTTAAATGCTTCCCAAAATGGCATTCCCATTATTTTCCTTAAAAGATCTTTTCTTTACATAATGGGGAAGTCTTGCTCTGCTTATTCCAGGGAGAAGACATGAATTTCCAGGTGCTTTTCCTGGGAAAGCTTATGTTCCTGGAGCTGCAGAACTTACTGATGATTACTGAAACAGAGAGCCCTGGTTTAAGGATTGTATGTCTTGTCACTTCTTTCTTTGGGGCAGGAAGGGTGGGGATGTGCACAAAGCGAGGAAGGGAACGGGAAGATGGATGCTTTGATTTGTACATAAAATTTGCTCTTATTTGGCTACATTTTTTCTGGTTCTTAGTTAAGATGTGTTTCTGATGAATCAGAAGACTTTTTTTTGTAATGGAAATAAGTCTTAAGCACTTACGAGTAGATTCCAAGATGCTCTACAAAAAGTAAATATCAGTATGTTCTCTTTATAGAAATTAAAGCAAAGAGGAGTGATTTGGATCCTATCAGTCAGCTAATGACCTACAGCACCCAAACTTTATATTCATGGTTGTGTCCTCCTGCCCCCCTTTTGTGCCTCTCCTCTTACATGCCTTTGCTTATGTATTTTTTTTTCCTCTGCACATTGTACACATCTCTGCTGCTGGTAGGTTTCTCCTGGAACAGCTGTTTCTTATTTATAAACAAACAACACCCATGGCTGATATTTCACCATTATGAGTTTTCTTCCTGATGATACTCAGGGAAACAAAATGAAATGATTGGTTCAGGAAAGCAATAAAACAAAACTGTAGGGAATACCTGAAGCAAGACAGAATTTTAAGGATCATCTTTTAATCAGGGCTGGAGAGCTGACATCTGCTGCCCATTTGTGGAATTTATAACAACAGATTTGTCCAGGAGAAACTCCATGAGGAACCTCAGTTCAGGTGTAACAGCCCCCCCTTGTGTAGATGTTTTGTAGTGTTAACAACAGGTAATTAGATTACATTGCTAATAAAAATTTTAAGAAAATGCTATTGGAATTAAGAATGAGAACAGAAGTTGAGACAGAGAAAAAGCAGTCACATTAAAACACATGTTCCGTTCATTTTCAAGGCACATAATTGAGATAATCACTTTTCATTGGATGTCTCCCCTTGAGCCAAATCACCCTAATGAAAGCAAATGGCAAATGTCATTCCTTCAATTGAACGACATTATGTGCAATTTTTACTTTAATGGGAGGAGGAGGAGGGAGAGAAATGCATTTATCTGAAGTCAATGACACAGAGGTACTTAAGTAAGTTTAAGTGGTATCTTATTCGTAGTCCCAGTACATGAACAGCAAGATTTAGATGAGAAAAGACAGACCAAGACAAGCAAGGATCGTAATCATAAGCAGATGAAGTGAGGCCAGTAGAATTTCTGCTTTAATACATAACCCTGATGACAGAGGTCCCTGTAATGTCCCTGTACCTTAACATGCAACCAGTCAGCCTGCTGAAGCATTCACCAGTTAGGGGGTGCACATTGCTCCTTTGCATTTTAGAATCAGTGGATTAAAGCAATACCCTTCTTGTCCCCTTCTGTAAGCTACAAATGCAGTGCCCAGTCATTTCTCTACTGTTGAAATAAATCAAGTAATAGCCACATACTTACTTAGCTTTTTTTTTAAAAAAAAAAAAAGCTTTGAAAGCCTATTAAATGCTCAATGTCAGGTGCATATGTTCAAAAATCCAACAGTAAAAACTTCTGATTGGTTGCCACAATCCTAGAGGCACCTAAGCTCCCACATGCCTGTGGCTTCTCAGACATGCATGGGTGGTTGCTCCCTAACCTAGTTCTGGCAAAGCAAAGGAAGCCATGGTAAGCCTTTACTATTAGAAAGGCATAAAATAATCTGGGCCATTTTCACAGAACTAGGTTAAGAAACAAATAGATGCCAAGTAAATAATTGACATGAACAAGAAGAACGAGTAGTGATGGGCACAGATAATGGCAACTTCAGTCTGGCTCAGCTGTAGCCTTGCTGGTATTTTGCACACAGAACCGATCAGCCTGTTGTCTAACACACCACTATGGCCAATTAAGGAAAAAGAAACTAGGTGTTTCTGTGCCTAATTACAGTAAATGTTCCCAGTACAGCTGTTGTACATTGATAAGATCAGACTTACAGCAACTAAATTTTGTAACCATGGCTTGCTATCTTCTGAAATCTATCAGGTGAAGGAGGTGGCACCTGCATTTCATGTAATAGCCTGGCACTCAGCAAGCACAGATTTTTAATTTTTATTTTGGGGAGGTTAAAATCCGTATGTCCTATCTCCTGATGCAACAACTGATCAGCAGACTCAGCTACTCATGGTGGAAGTGCTTGCTGTCCTCCTTTGGGAAGCTGTCACAGAGCATAACAGAATTCAAGATTACTGCATCAGGAATTCATAATATTATAGACCCGTACTTGGGATACGTTCCACGCAGGTGAGTGTTCTAGTTCACTGCCTAAGCACTATTTACATATTTATGCGGTGATTGCCTAATAATAAAATACAGAAACAAGCTTGGCAGTAGGAACCCAGCACTGCTGCCCATCTGGGTGAATAAGCATGCTAGCAGCTAGGCTGACTGCACACCGTCTTGTGCTCTTATGCTCCACAAAATCTTAAGATGATGCTCTGCACAAAGGCATGAATTTAGGAGGAGGAGAAGGAGGAGTGCACCCTGCCTTCAGCCCCATGAATAGTCTTTAGCACATCGGACAGAACACTTTCTGGGGTCATGGGTTTCAGAATCCCTGAGGCTGACGGAGTAGATGACACCTGCTGCATTGGGTCCACTGCAGATGCATTCCTCCTCTGCTTCATTTGTTGGATCTCAGCAAGACTTGCAAAAACTAGGTGCTCAGACTAAACATTCTTAGCATGTACAAAAGCACAGCTGCAAGTCCCAGGAGAGCTTTCAGTCTTAATGGGAAGGCTCCTAAAGAACTGGAGGTTTCACAGGGTTAGGCGAGAACTAAACAAGGCTTTTTGGATTAAAATTTTAGATTTAGGAGCAGATCCAAAAATGCTTGAAGTGAGCTTCAAGTATCCAAGATTCAGTCTTTAGCTTTTTCCCAGTGTATTGATTTACCTATCAAATACATTAAAGCTGCTAAATTTGTTAGGCTGGAGTATAATTAGGATATACCTTCCGAAAAGACTAAGAAACAGCAGTGAATCCTTTAAAAGGTGCTGTTAGATGTGCAATTTCCTCACTCTAGCATTGGACAGTGTTACTAAATTGTTTTTAATTGACCTTGTCAAATGGAGTAATTACTCTACTGGTGGCAATTAAAGCAAATACTGATCTCTCTCACAGAGTATGTATGAGAGGAAATGTAGTGAGATATGCTTCAATTACTTTTTTAATCTATTTATTCTTAGACTAACTTTTGATGCTTTCTCTCTCGGGAAAGTCTACTGTACAGTGTACAAACTCCCTAATTCTGTTAAAACAAACTAGCAACGCCTCACACTCCTATTTTAAGTAATCTTCTCTTGGCTTTCAATGATTTGAATATAGCCTTTGTGCTTTTTCATATGAACCACCAGTAGAAAATGTTTCCAGTGGATTATGATTCTACAAGTCTGCTATTAACTCAACTCTGGATTCAGGAAAAATATGATTTTTCTGGCTTTACAATGCAGAAATATTTCTGGTGTAGAAAAATCATACTCTGTTAGAAGTAATACAGAGTCTTACTAGAGCCAGAAGTGGATCTTTTACCTCTGGAGTTCTGAAGAGACCACTTCTTGAGTATGAGGAATAATTCCATTGGGGGTCAGATTTAGTAGGCTGTTATTCTCCATAAACCAACCATGAAAAGTGGACAGTGCAACAGTGCATGCATAAGCAGTTCTGGAGAAAGCACAGAAAAGCAGACAGATTTGGGTAATTCCCTCTGAAAAACAGAGTAGCTAAGACAAAAGTTGAATCTTTTGCATTAAAGACCTGGAAGATCCAGGTCCAAGTTTGTACACCCTTTGAAGTCACTGAGAAGAACAGCTGACACATCATCCAATTTAAGCAACATAGGGATTTTTTCCCCATTCAAGATGTAAGATTTTGTGTTAAGCACAGAAACCAAGAGGTGAGTTAGCAGCTTGACACTAAAGTATATGGTAAACTAAAAAGTTATTGTGATGTTTCTACAGCTGTTTCCTGTGAATTTAATCTTTGTGCCACCCTTATGTTCCATTCTGCAAACTTAAAAATTATGTGACAAGAAAGTCAGCATATGCACTGCAGTTGGAACACTAAAGCCTTTTCTATCTCCTGAGTGTGCATCTTGGCTTCCAAGGGTTGTGACTTGGCCAAATTAACACTGATTGTCACTAGTCTATCAAAGGGCATTTGATACTACAACTGCAGACCCCAGTAAGTTCATACAGCCATTTTCACAAGTAAACTGCTCCTTCACAGCAAGTCTTGCTTTCAAAAAATCCATTGCAACAATCCCCACTCAAAGTTAATAAAAGAAACAAACATCAGTCTAAGGTAGAGATTAAAGTAACCCAACCTCCTGTCCTCTGCAAAATATAGAATTTCCATACTATTCACTGTTTATATATTACTTTAAGGATTTGTAAGAAGCATAAGTATATTAAAAAAGGTTCAATTCTCATGCCCAGGCATATTTTAACTCCATAATAATCCTTCTGAAATCAATGAGGCAGGCACCCATATTCAGTTTATACAATACTTTACTCTTCATGTAGTCTCAATGACTGTATGTACAGAGCCAGCAGCCCAGCCCAGCCGTCCATAGTGCATTGTCCAATGCACTCAGTGATATCACCAGGGAACGCCATGGTGGAAATGTCCCAGGTGGGTTGGGGGAATCTCAGATTTGGGCAAGCCTCTAGTTACAGGGCAGTCTGAATAATCCACGTTCAGGAGCGCCCCACATTGCACAGTCCCAGTTCAGATAATCTGTTCCACAAGACTTTCACCAATGTATCCACATAACATGTCCACCAACTCCCCCACAGATGTGTCAATGTACAAGCTATAAATACCAACTCAACCAGATCAGCATGCGAGCAGATATGTAGCACCCAAGCCCTCCCTGCAGCGCACTGGGTTGCATCTGATGCCATTTTTTCCCTCAGGCAATGCCTGACTGCACTGTCTTATATATTCAGCTCTCCTCTTCTGCCAGGGGGAAGGTTACCAGCCAGCTGCATGTTTCTGAACAAGCATCAATGTTGCCAACAGAAGATCAGCACAGACAGACATGCACATAGGTAGAAAAATAAATAACTACCATCAGAAGCTGGTCTTTGGCTATGAATCATTTCTTCCAACACACGGCTGTTTCTCTGCAGTGCTCAATCCCATGCATTCTCTGCCCATCTGCTCTCACCCCATGACATTTACAACACCTTGCTGACTGGCAAGACAGAGCATGGGCTTACACAGAGTTTTATGTTCAGGCCAGAGACAGAGTGCAAGCACAAATACATATCTGAACAGACTGAATCACCCAAGGATGGCACAGTAACCTCAGAAGCAAAACCTGGCCTACCTTCTGCCTGCGATTCAGTTGGTTAGCTAGGCCATTCTTTCATAGCAAAGGAGGGCTTTTTGGAACAGGACCCAAAGCTCATCTTCTAGAAAGCTGGATGAGGCAGAAATAGGCTGTCTTGGAATGTCCCAGGAATGCACCCTCTGCCCACACCCCACTCTGACTGAGATGTTCTACTAGCACTCATATCTTGATTTCCAGGCCAATCCAGAAGAATGTGGAATTACAACTCTTTTTTGATCAGGTTTGGTATAGTTTAGAACCAAATGCTATTGGTATATGTGCATAAACAAGGGGCTTCTCTAGAGGACTGTGACTGGTGAGGCTGCTCTGGATATTGGATGTTTCTTCTTTTGCCTAGAACCCTGCTAGTGAATAGCTGCATACTGTGAATAACATTCACAGTATTCCATGATGGATGCAAACACAGAATCGCCCTGTCTTGTGCCCTGTGTGGCTAACAAGTGTTCTCCGCAAACTGTAAGGACTTGTTCTTTGCCCACAGAGTACACAGATCTGAGACTGAGGAAAGGCATTTTATTACAAAAGCGGATTTTTTGCTCTTGCCGTGATGCAGCTTTAAAATATATTTTGTCTCCTGACTAAATTGTCTTCCACCTAAACACACAGACACACACACACAATCCTAACTAGTTGCCTCTGCCATAGCTTTCAGTTGTTATGATCTCTCAAAGGAAATAGCTGAACATTCAGTCAGCTGCAAGGAAACGACTGCAAGAGCATATAGGGCTTGTCAGTGCGCTCAGGCCTTGGCTTTGCAAAGCAGAAGAGCCATCCTGAACCGTGAAGGCATTCAGGCAGGCCAAAATCTGTCAGAATGGGTGCTGGCAACTGATCTTTGTGGGATACAGGCCCAGACAGAGCCTGAGGGAGGATCACAGAAGGCTGCCACTAGTACAGTCTCTAGTAACAATCTGACAGAGCAAAACAGATGCAGCAATTGAGATAACACAGCTGGTAATGGAGTAAAATAGCACCTGCTGATTGCTAAGCAAACAGGACCAGTCCTAGAGAAGATGAAAGGCAATGTTAAAGATGGAACACGAGTTGGGGTGAAATCACTGGAAATAACATCGGAAGGCATCATGGAAAAATGTTAAAAAGGGACCATGAAGAAGAGCTTGTGTAGCAGCACAGCTTACATAAAGTTGTCCCCAATCTAACAGATGCTATGGAAAAAAACCACAGGACTAAGAATGGAGAAGAGAGGCTATGGAAGCACAAGAAAAAAAAAAAAAGATGCATGCTATCAAGGGAGAACGGAAACGTGTAGGTGGAAATGTGATCAGTGTTGTACACAGGGGCAGAGAAATGTTTAAATAAAACACTTCCATCTGGTTTACTCTCTGCTAGTGTTCTTCTTAACTGAAGTGAAACCATTGAGTCAGAAGCCCTGTTCTATGTATTTAATCATTTCACAGGGGGTGGGATATTTGAAGCTTTGGGAAAATATATCAGAAAGAAAAAAAGATGCAAAAAAGATTCAAGGAAACAGCATGGGATTGAAACAGATCTCAAGCATTTTTCAGGGCAATAGGAGGATGAGTATTCGGAGCGTGCAGTTGTCTTTGGAGATGCAACTCTTTAGTATGCTGTTACTCAGCTGCATCTTTCAAGCTTGATTAATACTTAATGTGATTGTCTTTAAAATCTGTCAGCATTTGTCATGGATCTGATAAGTGGCTGTGACAGAAGTGCAAATATTTGTACTAGAGTTTTGTAGTTTGCTGTGGTTATGGTTAATAAGTTTTGCTTATGCACCTCCAGAGATTGTTTTGTAAATTACCCTGCTTGGTTTATATTAAATCAAAATGCTCAAATATATTTTCCTATGGGTTTACTATCTTAAATAAAAAATAAATAGGTAGCAATACTGCTTAGAGGATCTAGCTGGCGTATTTTAAGATACTTAAAAATCATGCCAATGTGGAACAGATATTGAATTGATCGGGAGAGGGATTCAATCACAGAAGATGCTTCCCAATAAGTAGAGGAAATAGGAGCAAAACAGTTCTAAAAAACAAGAATTTTCAGAAAAACAGAAAGGGTGAAAGCCTTAAGTTAATGATAAATTTCAGATGCTGTAAAATATAGACTTGACACAAATCAGGGTGAAACAATAATTATTTAGGGGCAGAGCATGAAGGAAGAAAAAATTGTTATCTAAAATGGCAATTATGCATCAGAGACATTTTATGCCATCACTTCTTTATCTGAAGGGCACAAAACAGTGGGGGTCTTCTCCTCAAAGTGGATATGCTGTTAAAGATGAAAGGGAAAAAAAAGAGCAAAGCTTTTGTTTTGCCCATGTTCCTCTGGATATCTTCTGTTAGCATAGGTGTGTAGCAGATCTTGGAAACGTAAATAAAGACAGTCAACAACTATACTAGATAGAAACAAAAGCCAGTACTTGCTCCAAAATCATAGCTAAAATTAAGTTAAAGGGACTGCAGAGAACAGCTGAGGAAGGTGGCTAGTCAGAGATGAAAGTACCTGTTGATATTCTTGATATTTATCACATCATAGATTCTAATTAGATGCTAGAGTATTAAGGCAGCTGAGGAGTCAAAAAGGAAAAATCCACGCTGCCTTTTAGTAGTATGGCACTCAGTGGTCTTGTGGGATTCAGTCTCTGGAGGCAGATAATTATAATCTCTTGAACAGAGATGACATTTGATCCAATGGAGGTCTGAAACTACTTATGCAAAGGAGACAGGGCAGGTAACACTGATACCCTTGCTTGGTTTTCAGTCCAGCTGTAATACATCCAAGGGAAACTAGACTGATAATGAGCTGCTTCCTTTCCTCTCCTATACAGAGTTTCACCATTTTACTCCTCTGCCCTTTGATCCTACAAAGGACCCATTCCCCATAATGACTTATCTATGAACCTATATCCCTCACACTCTCTGAAACTTACTTTCCTACTCACATTTTCCTTCTCTAAACTCTCCTCACAAGTTTTTATCATGTGCAATTCAGATTGAGTAAAAGGAGCAGACTTAGTGTGAAAACATGTTTGTTAGGATGAAAATGACAAAATGAGATGAGATAGTTGGCAATAGTAAGGAAGGTCCAAATGTACCAGTCCCTTATTAAAATAAAGAATATAAAACTATTCCTAAGCTACTGTCTATCACTGCCTAGCAGTGTAACTTCTGTCTAAAAACTTTCAGCTCCCACATTTGGACTGAAATCAACTCTAGGTAGACTGATTTTTACAGAAATATTTTAAGCCAATTCCTGTCCTGATTTCCTCCAGTCAGGAGGAAATTTTCCAGGCAAGACATTCAGATGATGATAGCCTCAAAACAGTTCAGAGTTCAGAACTCCTCAAAGGATAATCTTCTTTTACTAAAGAAGTAGCACAACCGTTTTGGTAGATATGATTATGTGGCAGTTCGGTCTTTTTTTTTTTTTTTTGAGCCTGCTAAGGGCTTCTATTGCTTCTTTGAACTGAGAAACAAATGTTTGTACACAAATACAACTTTGGCATGTAGCTACACTCTCTTACATGCACTGGTTGCAAACAGTGAGATGCTTGAAGCTGCATCTCAAAAGTTCTGAATTCATAAATTGCAAACTACATCCCGTCACTAGCGATTATTACTCCCCTAACAACAGAATGACAAAAAAAAATATTGCCTACGTTTTTGTGATCTGAACACTAATGGAATTGCTGAAAAGCCAGATATCTGTGGGTAACAAATTGTGGGCTGCAAAATATCAAAACTTAGTCTTGTTTTTACGTCTGAAACCTTACAAACTGCAGTGTTCCCCTTCCGATTCTGCTACTGTATGTGTTTTCATCGCATCCTACTACACAGTGTCAAAATAATGCACTTAGAAGCCTGTGAGGGCTTCCCTCCCCTCGAAAGAAAGCTCAACAGGATAACATGTTCTCAATTACAAATTTGAAGTAGGAACCCTAAACCAGCAAACTGAAAAAGAAACTTTACTGCCGAAGATTGAAAAATCAACAAGCTCTCAGGCACTCAAGCTGTTAGGCAGGGTCTGTGGATTCAGGCTCTTGGACTTAGATGCCTAAATCCTATCTAAATTCTATTTTGAGTTCAGCCCTTTGATATCTTATGTTCCATTTAAAAAGGGTCTTAAGACATATCTCTTCTGCTGATCTTACTTTCAACTCTTCCTGGATTTCAGCCCGAGCCATAGCAACATTCAAGTTTGAAAGTACTTTAATCTCTAGATGGCTTGTCAGATATGCACAAGGATTAGCGAGTGGGCCTTTGTTGTTTATTTTTAACTTCAGCTGTTATCTACCTGTTCTAGAGTAAAGGAGCAAGCATAATACCCTTGAATTTCTGATATACTTCTAATTCCTTTCCAAACATTTTCCCTGCTGGCAGGCAAGTTTGCAACAGCTGAGAGGAAAAAAGCCTTCAAATCTCAGACCAAAGAATTATGGGATATGCACTCAGGCAGAGAAGGACAAAAAGAGTCATTTCAGTGGTACCTTGGCCTCAAATGCTGGTCAGTCAAGTGTTTTTTTGGCTTCTCAGACAGAGGTAATAAGCACTCACACAATGAAGAGAGCCTTAAAACCTAAAACTTCCTTCCTTTCACAGTGCCTTAGGTACCTTAGCTTTTATAATGGTAAGGGTTGTCTATCTGCTATTCCGTAGGCTTGCCTTTTACTTGCAGCTCTGAAGCCTTTCACATAAGCAGCTGAAGCAGTGGTTTTCCAGGGCCTCTGTGGCAGCGTGCTCCCCCTGCTGTTCTCATGCTGCTGTTCTCTTGCTGTTACTCCCACAGTCTTGCACCTGCAATCCCTGATATTGTTGTCATGGTGGGTTTTCATAGGAAGCAATTGCCACTGGTGAGACTTACCTTCCTGAACTCCCCTCATCTCCCCATTCCTAACTCTAGGGTAGAGCTTTTGGTTTATATTAGCCGACACAATAATATGCACAACAAGCTTTAACGAGCAGTCAGCAGGCAACACCTGTCCCTAATCAAAGCATGCTCCAAGCAGAACTGACAGTAGGAACAACCAAGAATCAGTTCCTAAATCCTTCTTTAAATCTGGCCCTACATTTTTTTGTGTTTCCCCCCAAAAACAAAGGCTAGCTGGATCACTTCCATAAACAGAAATACACACAGTGACTTAATTGTTGGTATTTAACCCTATTAATTACTTATAATTTACTAAATTATATCACACAGACCCAGCTCAAGACTTATCAGCACAGGAACATTTGAAGTTTGTCACCCTGAAAATAAGGAGTACTTGCAATGAAAAGGGCAAAGGAAAGAGGCAGAAACTAAGCCCTCGGCAAGAGAAAACTCACTGCTCTTGCTGCCAACAGAAAATACAATGGCTAGAGCGAGCAATTTTTTTTTTTTTTTTTTTTTAAGAGGAGGATATTTATTTCCTTTCCACTCTCCCAGCAGCTAATGGCTCCCCACCCATCCTGCCTCCTCTTAATATCAACAGAAGGAAGCCTGACATTGCTTGACATAGACCTCCACAAAGCAGACAGCAGGGCCGTGGCTGTTTTGCTGCCCTTTTGTGGTTTGGCCTTCTACCCAATTATTTACTTACGCTTATTAGCAGGTGTTTTACACAGTCTATCTCTGAAAGTCAACAATCGTTGATAATCCCTGGCAATGGTACAATGACACTCACTGACAGTCAGCCAGTGTATGGCAACAGCAATCTATCACTGAAACACAGACTGTTCCCACAAACTGGTCGTTTGTGAATCAGTTTCAAGCAATTACTGACCACACTCCAGCAATGAGACATAGATGAATCATCATCAGTTGCCACCAGAAATTAATTGCTGTTTGTTATTCGTTACTAATTACTAGTACCAGTTGTCACTAAGTCACTACTGATCACCAGCAATCATCAGTATCTAGCACTAAAGACCATTTGCTTTGCCACTGTGTTTAATCAACTGCAAAAGCTGTGCTCTTTTACAAAGACTAGTTCACCACGTTTAGCTCAACACACCTGTTACTTATTTGCAGCATGAAGGAACAGAATACTGCTATAGTCAAAGGACTGAGGATTCCACTCAATCCAGAATCCCAAATCCTTAGATTTCTTCAGAATGGCATCTGCAACATGCCTTCAATATCCATTTCCAAGTAGAAATCTCAAACAAAAGAAAGCATTAAATATCAAGAAAGGGAGTTCTAGCAAGCACCTGAGTTTCAGAACAACATTCACTAGTTGCTCTTGAGGTCTTCATTTGTTTATAATCTTGTAGAGCATTGGTGTGCAAGACAGCAACCAAAGGCTTTGGAAATAGTCAATGTATGTAACACCATACGAAACATTAATGAGAGTGCTGTGTAAACACTGGAAAAGTTTATCAGGACAAATTCAAAAAGCATTAGTATGGAAAAATTAATGACAGTTATAATTATTCCATGGAATGGTTGAGCTACAGCATAACTCCACCCTTCCTGTTCACAGCAAATTGGATTCTTTAAAACACTACGAGGAATACCTGACCTGTTGGATGGATAGGCATAAGAATTTCTCTCTAAGATTCTTGCAATGTCATTCACTCTCTTGAATAAAGAAAAATCAGTCAGAAAATTAATAACCTACCAAGTGATATCTGATATTTACAGATGACATCAGATGCCATTCTTCTTTGTATGGGTCACCATTGCTTCCAATTAGATAAAACGGATTCCTCTTTTTAAAATGTAAATCTTGTTCCTATATTATGTCCTGCTTGACATAACCTCTTCTTATGACTGACATACATTATGCACGTGTGTTGGAACACTGATTCTTGCTAATTACATATATTTATTCTTACAGCTGTAATGCAAAAACAGCTATGCAAGATACTGGCAATAATCAAATTCTCATCTCCATGGAGACATCACCCTGCATCTTAAAATTAAAAATCAAAAAATTGCCATGAGGTGTAACAGAGATGCCCTTGCAACCCTTTTCAACTCACTGGTCCATTTCCTCTTATGTATACTCAGAGTCCTGTCAGATGCAGAGAGTTATCTGGAAGCATATGTTCAATAGATATAAGGAGGCGAAGTGGGAAGCATATTCATGGCAAATGGCACTCAGAGAGAAAGCCTCACCCAGGAGCAGACATCTGTAACTCCAAATGAACTCCAATTTTTTGTCCCCAGAGATTCTCAGAAAATGCTTTCACATGGTAAGGGGCCGAGAACCAAAATCACAGATAATAATTCCATGACTTAAGGCTTACTCAGGTCAGTAGCTCAAAATGAAATTCATGTGATTTTAATACTATGTTGCAATACATCCCAGGCTCACACAATACTCAGTTTAGGTTTCTCAAAAGAGCAGAAATATTAGCAGCACCATAAAGACAATGCAAGCAGATCAGGGTTCCTGAGCACTGATTCACTGTGACCCCATCATTTGCAATGTTCAAGTCTCAGTATGCAATTTTTTTTTGCCTTCCCAAGCTCTTATCTCATTCTAATTTTATCATACCATAGGCTATAACCAGAACTGGAGCATACAGCTGCAGAGAAGTTGAGAGGTACCGATCAGAAATTTTGTTTTCAATAAAGCATTGGAAAGTAGCAAACATCACCTTATTCTTTGGTTTAAATTACATCACCAAAATTGGTTGTGCAACACATGACATGTCACGTTCCATACCATGTGGTTTGGGACAATAAATAGCAAAATATCCCAGCAGTGTTTTTAACCATCCATGGCAGAATCACTCAAACCAACAGGTTGGGCAGGGTTATCTGAAGCCACTCTTTGGACATGGCATAGAGTTAACTTTGTTTCAAATTAAAAACGTGCATTTTTATGCCAGATTCTTAGTACATCAGGCATCCTGAGATCTGTGAAAACATTTATGTGAGGCACTGCCTGAATTATGTTCTTTACACCAAATACTGAAAAACATCATTTCGTTCATCTCAACAATGACTGAAACAGAAACTCAGCAGCTAGGCAGAGTGTGATAGAACAGCAGACAAAATAAAATATGCCCAATGTCAGTAGTGAAAATAACAACTTTCATCTTCTCCTTTTTCTTTTACTTCCATCATAGTCCAGTTAGATCATTTGCAGGCTTTACCTTTAATATCTTTGACTAACTAAGCCATTTCATCCATGGGCTGCCTCAGTATTGCAAACAGAATTTTGTAAGGCCAGTAAGATTTGCAGCACCAGAATGACTCAGTTTTACATGCTAAGAGGAAAATATGATAAACCACTGATCCATTCTCAGTAAAATTTGTGCACTTTCCACAATTACTGAGTACTGAATTATGTCTGCAGAAGTAGAGACACAAATGCTACATGAGAATTCAAAACAAACAAGCAGTCTCCTTAAATGTTAGTCCAATTAACAAATGAGGTATAATCATACTACCAGTCTGAGTTGCTTTTCTCCAGATTAAGAGTGTTTGTGGAAAATTGTTATTAAAGGTAGTGAAAAACTGAGGTTAAATATCCCAAGAATACTTCCTGACACCGAGTTTCCAGATGTGAAGTAAACTCCCCAGAGAAAAGATGTTAGCTAACCACTAGCATTATTTAAGAAAGTATTAGGTGATACATTGAACAAAATTAGTTATTTAAAAAATATTTTTCCATTTTTATTCCTGTGATATTCTGATTATTATACAGCATATGCAAGATTAATGTAACAAAATAGCCAGAACAAGACAATATGCAGGAAGATTTCTTTTTGTAATGCTACTAATGATTTCCCTGATTTTTTTCAGCTAAACTACACTACAATAGATTATTGCTTATTTGGTGGTTTCTCAAACAAACCAAATACTTGGGAGAACCTGGAATTAATGATTTAAGGAATCATTGTCATTTCCAGTTGTGGGATTATTTAAAACCAAAGTTTTCTCAAACTTTATTTTGCACTTCATATTCCTGCACCTCACACTCAATAGATGTCCCAAATCTATTTGCCCGTGGAAGCAAAGTGTTTCACCAGGGCAGAGGAAATCAAACTACTGTGCTAAAAGAGGTGCTTTGACTGCTGCAGCGACCACTCTATCTTCCTTTAAGTCACACGTATGATTTCATACAACAGGCCTTCCCAGATCATAGCACCGGGCTTTGGAAGAATAAGACTGAGAACATTTCATGTACTAATAGTTTCTCTGGAATTAATTAATGGCAAGTCCCTTACTACTTGCTTCCAATCATCTCTTGTCCAATAAATACTATCTTGTTAATAATTCAACATTGCCTTGCTGTTATTTGTATTCACATGTACTTTAGCCCTTTAGACAAAAGATGGTATTAATTGGCTAGCTGTTCATTTTCCTTTTCATGCTCCAAAGAATGTATTTTTTAATAGGTACTGTGTATTTTGTCTGAATACAAACTACATCTGGCTTAGGATATGTGAATATATTTGCATAACCAAGATACAATACAAGAGATTTCAGACTATAAAAGAGTTAGACATAGCTAACAATTAAGGCTACCATCACGGGTATATATTAATCTTAATCTACATCCCACAGGAGGGTTGAGAATCTTCATTCCTGTAGCTAGGTAGCAGAAGCGTCTGATCAGAAGGTTATATCAAAAGATTAAAAGAAGACCAAGCCATGACCAAAAATCATTCCTTTTAATCAACCTTAGCTATCAGTGCATCTAAATTTATGTCTACTACCAGAGTACAACATAGGATAGCAACACACACTCACCCCTTTCAAGAGGCTTTTGCAATAGTCTGGCTGAGCCCTGTCCTTTGAGCAGAGAGATGTTCATGAAACGCCTTCACTATGTGCAGAGCAGCAAAAGTAGAATGGGCACATAGGGCCTAATGGGGAAACAAAGGGAAGACAGGGAAACAAAAAGGTATGAATCCAAAAACTACATCCTGAAGTCTAGTAGCAGTGTAACGTAGATGAATGAGGTTAGCATACTATGATTTGGTTATGAAACATCTTGAGACCAATACTGCAGCGCAATACCAGCCTGTCACACTGTGATAAATCTGTATAGCTCCATGCATTGACAAAGTGTCATTCAGCTTTTCAAGGTTCAGCCTTGATAGCTTGTACCAAATAGGCTATGCAAGGTCATAATTAGTAATCATAACATGCTACCTGGTTTTCCAAGTCCATGCAGAACCAAAAACAGCAACGATGACTTCTGCATCAAAATGAAAATATTTCAAGTAAATTCTAAAAGAGATTTTTTATAAGCTTTGAGATTTATTTTTTTTTTTCGGAAAAGAGTATTAGGTCTTTAGCAAAGACCTAATCTTTCCTTGATGCACAGTATTTGCTACTATTGTTAAAGTAACTTACTTAAAAAAAATAGACCAACAAATAATGATTTAAGTAATGATTGAAAGAGCAAATTTCTTTAAACTTCTGTTTTCATGATGCCAAGCACTAAAAGTGGTGGGGAGGTGGGACAACAGATTGGTTGTGAACACTACCACATTTACAAAAACATTAAGCAGTCTTTAGACACTAATAAGTTTAACACATGTTCTAATCCATATTTGTTGTTGTTTAAACAATATAGGAGATCAAAGTTTCAGACTAGTCATATTAGTGAAACTTCCCTAGGCCAAAGTTAAGGCGCTCCAGCCTCCTACCCACTTCTCTCCAACCTCAAGTATAAACTTCTTCCATGACTAACTTATTGTCTGCCTATTTATGGGACAAACAGCCAAAATGAAAACTCAACAAATAACATACTTTAAAATACCAAGGGGCGCTAGTTCTTCTCATTAGAGCAGGTAGAAAATCAATCAATATAAACATAAGTTTCAAACTTAACCCAGTTCCCCCAAAACATAAAAAACTGTTTCACCACACTTTGTAGCAACTACTAAAACACTTCCATAGAAGGGGTGAACTTGAGAGCTGTTCCCACCTGATCGCTCTTGCTCTGTCAGCATAAGAACACAAACCTTGCTCTTCTGTTTTTGCCACCATATTTGCTGACTCTCCTTAGCCCCTCCTTATAATGTCTTGTCCATCACAACTGGCCACACAGGCTAGAAGTGAAATAGAAATGGGGCAGGAAGCTGGAAATCAGGACACACAAAATTTGCTAGTCTTCAGAGAGGCAATAAGTAGTGTCTTTAGGGTTAATTTACATTTATATAAACTATACTATCTGAATAACTAAGTTAATGGAAAAATTCAAAGTAAATGGTTCAACTTTCCAGCATAGGTAGGACTTTAATTGTTTTTTCCTTTTTCTATTTTTAGCAGGAAAGCTGTGATAATTGAAAGACAATCAGCTTTAAGGCGTTTTCCTTTCTGCTGCTGCTTATTAGTTTATTCAGGTTAATGAGGTGTGCCCCTCCTAACCTTGATTGTAACAGGTGGTAGGGAACAAACCTGGCATCTGCAATATGCCAGGGAGAACTCAGCACAATCTGGTGACACTTTAGGACCAACCTAATCATTTCTTTTTGGCCTTGATCAATGGTTTTCTTTAAAGCTAAAATATGTCTTCTGTTAAGATGTCTTTCTATTGCACACAAACACACATTCGCTACTGTACAGAAGTTTACAAGTCCTAAAGAAACCTTCAATTTTATCTGGGTACAGCAGTTTCCTTTGCTACATGCCCTGAACAGCTCTCATTTCTCAGCCCAGGGAAGGCTGCCTTTTAGTTTGTTGAAGTAGTTCATGAATACAAAATACTTTTAACCCTTAGGGAAGAATACAACTTGCAAAGTTCAATATATTTTATGATGCACTACATTAAGGAAGGATGTATGAATAAACACACCATACACAAGCTCTATGGTGTTCCTGTTACAACTGACTGCAGTCTTCCTCCTGTCTCAGCTGTTTCAGGTTGCAGAGAAAATCAGCACATTTTGAGTGCCTAGCCAATCTGTCACTTCATCTTTGGCTTCTGTACATGAAAGAGAAAAAAACCTGACATATATTTGTGAAGACACTATTTACCCTGAAGTGCATGTTCACTCATTGGCTTCATCTAAGCTACTGGAAAACTGTGCATGTCGGAGAAGGCATTCCTCTCACTTCACTGAGCCAGAGCCACAAAACAGGCAAAGCCTCAAAGAAGGGAGAGAAAGGCATCTGCCATTGCTATTGCAATCAACCATCCCTCCGCTGCCCTGGGGAACCTAGAATACAGTGTCTGTCTAAAGAACCGCAAAGGCTGCTATTTCTTGCGGGCTTTGTACTTCAGTATTAACAGCATCTA
Organism: Anseranas semipalmata; assembly: GCA_013399115.1. Lineage (NCBI taxonomy): Eukaryota > Metazoa > Chordata > Aves > Anseriformes > Anseranatidae > Anseranas > Anseranas semipalmata. The sequence goes on from VXAA01005193.1 coordinate 932,716, forward strand.
AACAAGTTACTGTAAGAAGCTGAAAGTACCTCTGCAGACTTTCAGGGTACAGCACAATGATGGAACTGGGAATAAGCAGCTGGAATTTAGGCTGGATATCAGCAAATCTTTTGAGTGGTGGAATTAACAGAATGGAACTACTTCTCAGAGGTGTAAAACACAAGAAAGCTCATATAAAACAGTAGAAATTGAAACTGGCACACAATAATCCTATCAGACAATAATTCATTTGCCCATAGACAGACTGTATGAATTAAGAGGTTTCTCAGTCTATACTTTCTATGATTACCAGCCTTACTATTTGTCAGCAAGTAGGGACACTTGTTATACAAAGACAAAAAGTGGAGAAAAACTATCACTGTTTTTTCATTAGATGTTTGTTACAGCTAGAGGAATCTGCATGGTGTTCAGGACTGCTGTTTTAAATGTTCATTATGAGATTCCACACAACATATTTGCCACTCACTAAGCTGGACTTTTTCATGACTTTCTTGGGTCATCTGTCCAAACCGTACTTGCAGTCAATCCTAATCTTAACATTAGTAACATTAATTAACTTTGAATTCTTAATCTATAAAAAAGTCTAGGAGCTAGGAAAGTTCAGACAATGCTTGGGATATTGCATGTTATATGAATCTCCAGATTTCTAAACGGTGGCTACAGTCAGATTAACAACTTGGTCCATTTTAGCAAAGGTATGTCCTGCAGTTCAGCCACCTTGACTTGTGCATACACTTAACATTTTGACATTGTCTTCCATCAAACCATTGGACTGGAGATAATGCAGATTAGCAGTAATACATTTATACACATATTTAATTGCAGAATGTTTAACCTCACTGCCAAACAAATTATCACCCAATTGTAAAACTTTATTGCTTGAAGTATATCATCTCTATAGAAACTGGATATGCATAAGCACTGCTTAACTGTACTGCATTCTGCAAAGGTTGCCTCACAGAAATGAAAATGTCCTTTTGAACCTGTTTTGCCTCAAAGGCCATATTTTTCTTATGTTATCAATATAGAAATGTTGCTGAATTCCTCTTGTGTTTTTGCAGGTCACAAGTCTTCAAAACTTCCTAAATGTTGCTGTCCTCCATTCACTTATTGGTCCTCTGATCATTTTTGTCTATCTTCTTCAATAATTTTGTGTAACACTTTAATGATCACATCCTAGTCCTGAAAATTCCCCCCTAAACAAGTAAAGGAGGCCCAGAATTTTCTTCTAAATCCCACACTGCTAATAATTTCAGTTACATCTAGCAGACTCTCCATTCTCAGCATTAGCGCTGGCGATCTCATTTCACATTTTGTCTCAGACAGAGTCCAGTTCTTTTAAAGGAAGATTGTCTAATAGTCTAGTCTAATACTTCCTAAGGACATCAACTTTAGAATTTAATAACTTCATTTCATTCAGCTCTATTCACATTTGCATACTGCCTGAGTATTCAAAAGCTACTGTTTGAGCATTAACAATAGGTACGAATTTCCCTACGTTGTTCATGACCATCTCTAGGTATCATAATGCTTATTTTTTCTACAAGGACAAGAATGCTGGTAGAAGCCTTATCCTTACCAGATCTGCTCGAGCACCTCGCTTCTAAGAATGTTATTTCTATTACATATAATTCACTCTTTTATTTATCTTCTGCCAGCTTTTCAAAGCTCGTTGGAGCCTGTAGTCATGCTCTTCTATTACATTTCTGCAGATGAAAACATCAGCTGTGAAGACTTAAGTAACTCTCTTAAAACACTATCAAAGATGTATTTTATTTTCCAGTGAAAAAAGTCAGGTGCCAAACTTAGTCTAGAAGCCAGTCTGCACAAACACTATTTCCTAATGAGAAAGAGTGCTGTTTCTTGAGGTTACCAGCCAAATCTGTTGATACTAGATATTTTTCTATGGTTGATGCATCCACTATAAAAGACATATAAGAATGTCCTTATTTAACTAGTGGAAAACATTCTCGTTTGTATATATTTCGTTTGTTATTTGGAGTGGATAAATAGAGAGGAAGTAATACTTTTTTTGTCCGCACTGACTGATGGGTAATGTCGTTTCTCTTGGCTCCCTTGGTTGCTCTGTGATTCCAGGGGAAGTGGCCTCTTCCCAGTCTTTTGTTCCCAGCCTTGCATTTTGAGAGACTAGAATTTTCCAAGGGGCAAGAATCACAGGACAAATAGGCTTTTCCACTTTTATTCTGTTCTCTTTAGAAAGCTTCCCAATAACTTGGAACATATTTCTGATATTTACTTAAATTGTTCCAGTTCCTGTCTTCCAAAAAGTTACATGTTTTAATGAATTATACTTCTTATTCTATGTAATCTTAGGAGCTGAATCTTTAAGCGTTATTTACTCATGCATTTCCTTCATCTGCTTCCTCAGTGGGGCCAACTATAATAAGCCTTCATGTATCTTCACTTATCTTACACTACAGTGGTTCTCCTACAGTGCTAATATTCTCTGGTATCATGTTGACTTGGGCACTGTCTTCAACTTTGTTCAAAACTGTCCATTACTTCTCTGAGTTTCCCTATCTGCAATGATACTGTTGTCATTCTTTGTTCATGCTGTGGGCATAAATTATCACAACTTACTATGAGCTGTTATTGCATTTGCCCCACTTTTCCAAGTACCAGGCATTTCTTCAGCTTGTGGCATTTGTCACAAGAAGCACAATTTACTATGATGCTGATTTCTGCCTTCAGTTTCTCTTTGCCTGTCAGCCTAAGGTTTTGCAATTGCTTATCTGATCTGTGCCACAGTTAGCTCCCTAAAAGACCAGAATGTCTCACTGGCTTTAAAAATGTGCATATCCTTGCATGTTTTCATGTTCTTTTTATATTCTGTCATACACATCACTCATGTATTTTTATATAGCATGCAGTATGCCATGCAGTTCAATAATACAGTCTTACAATGGCATATTTTAACCAAAATTAGGGGAAAACTAATGGAAAGATCAGGCACTTCCAAACAGTTGTTATCAAAAGAGTACGACTGACCATTCTTCCATTCTTTTTTTTTTTTTTTTTCCAAAAAATAACATACTCAATCCTTTTCCAGTTACTCTCCATCAGTACTGCAGGTTTGAGGTATAATGGTAATTTTAGCTCCCTTTTGTGCAACATCTACTTCATTCATTGTTTATGTTGTGTTAATGTGTTTGCACTGCTTAAAATGAACTTTTATGCAACAACCCATTCAAATGACTCATGCAAGAGCCTCTTCATTGAGTTACAATTCTTGTAGCTCCTGCACTGTTTTCTACTGAAAAAAAAAAAAAAGATAGCAAAGAATTCTCTTATGAATCTTCCACATTTACTTTGAATATGAGTTCTGCCAGCAGATGCTGAAATTCTTATTTCTAGCTTTTATGTTCATAGTTGCATCTTCCTAGATGGAAGTTTTCTGGTGGATCAGTGTGATTATATTTCCTGTGCTAGCAAGAAACACATCTTGATAGGAATTTCTGTCCGTCCAACACATGACTCTTGATCATTCCTCACTTTAAAGTAGTAGACCATAGGCTTCTCCCATCTTCAGCTTGCTTTCAGTTCTCCTGCCCTCAGTCCCAATTCAGGGAAAGAAATGGTGGTCCCAAAGAGAAAACATTTTCTGACTCTGTGAAGATGGTAAATTTTGAATTTTGCCAACTGTGATGGTTTATTGTCACAAAGACTGTTTTTGATGTGCAAAACAGTTACTTGTCTTGAAAATGCATTTCCTTTACACTCTGACAAAATTCAGACTGAACTGAAAGTAGCACTGGCCATGTCACTCCTCCAGACCGAAATTTCCCACTGAGGTTTGTACCTAGATGCTAGTTGTGAGTACCCAGAGGACTTAGTCTAAGACCCAGTCTTAGCAGGGCGCTGTTAAGAGAGAGACTAAAGTCAAAGCCACACAACTGCTCAATATGAACCACCATAGCAGGGACAGATTCACTTAACGTTTGTGCTTCATTTGAAGCAGAATGTCTCCTATCAACTACAAGTGACTCAATTCTGCTATCAGAGAAGGATGGAAAATATTTATTACCGCAAATCACATCCATAAACAGACAATATTAAGACATTCAACCCCATAAGGCACAGGCAGACCTTCTCTGAGCTGCAAAGACCGTCTGAAGTGCTGGAATGCTCTGATCAGTACCTCAAACCGACTTCTCAGAGTGGAAGAAAATAAAAAAGAAATTTTAATTCGTCTGCAAATACTTGGGCATTTTGTAGTATCTTTTCCTTGAAGCTCAGGTATGTCAGAGGAATGATGGGAATTTACAACAATGCTTGAAGTACAAAAATTTTGTAGAAGCTTATAAATACAACAAGTTGCCATGGGAAAGCATTATATCAAATCCAGATGCACAATCATTCAGTGAATATTGAGAAAATGTCTTCTTATGTGTGTTAGAGAAGTTTTAAACCTCATTTCCTTAACACTAACAATGAAGAGTATCTCATATGTACAGAAAGAAAGATTCTCACCAATGCATAAGCACTGCAGTCTCATTAATTTTTATTCACAAAGATAATGAAGTAGGAAACACCAGGTAGTTGAGGATTTACAACCCTGAGAAGATCGGTAAATAAAAGCAACAGATTAGCCCAATATTATTGAAGCCTGCCATTTAAAGCCTCTTCTGATGGACTTAATAGGCAGTATATATCATTTTTAGAAGAGGTGTTGGAATGATGAGCATCTAAATCAGGAACATACATAGTCAAGTAGGCTGATAGAAATCCATCTTTTAACCTGATGGCAGTAATGCATGTAGAATTTGGAGAGATTTATGCCAGGACTCAAAGAATATAATATTCAGCCTGAATTAACTAATTTTTACAATCAATGTACTGTGAGTGATACAGTGCTGCCAGGAAAGATTTGTGGCCTGCCTAAGGTACCAATTACCTTCCATTTTCTACAATAAAAGTGTCTAGTAATATGAGTGATAGCAGCAAATTTTACACATCACTGACGATGAAAATGAATGTACTTTCCATTATGTCTGGAAACAAATTTTGTAAATAGCATAAAATAAAATGCAGAAAGGGAATCACTGTGATTTGTGCAAGAAAACCTCACAGTATTTTTATATATTTGTTTTTTCTTCCAGTGACACTTCCCATTAAGACTGATTTTTCAACCTTAGGTCACACTAGCAAAAAGTGTTCTTGGGAAAGGTTAATTCTCATCAAATAAAGGGTGAGCCAAAATAGCATAATCTAAAACCAGCCCAGCATGAACGAAAAATGCTATCAAAAGCAATGCTTCAAAGCTAATCAGATCACGCTCTTGGCATATACCACCGCAAGTCTTTCAGATTTCCTAGGATCAGTCTTGTGTTGCAGACACATGTCAAGTCCCAGGCATTGACTGTGGGCCTCTCCCATATGATCCTGTCTCATACACTCTAATCACAGTGCTGACTCACAGAACAATCAGTGGCTTCTCTCCTGGTCCAGGATCTGACATGCCACACTCAACTAATCAAACTGTTTGAATAACTATATCTAGAGCACTATGATCCCATAGGTACTTTAGAAATATCTTTTTCTATCTAAGCAAAAGTGAAAGACAGTAAATAAAAATGTAGCTTTTTTACCATTTAAAAAGAGATAATAATTCTATGCCTAAGGAAAGGAGGTTGAAGCCAAAACGTAGGTCAGGCAATATGGCATGAAAATAATCATCTCTGAGGCACAGAGAATGAGCTCAGATTACTTTGATTTGAGTATCTGAAAAACTATGAGCATTTGAGAATTGTCTGTGGGGCATACCCAAAAGAAAAGTTTAGTAACGTCTAAGAATCAATGGGCTACAGGGAAACATATCAGAAGTGCCATCGGTCCCAAGAAGAAATTTCCAAGCACTAACGTGGACAGAAACACAGCTATTTGAAAGATTATTTTAGAAAGTTGGTCATTCAACAAGTCAGTTTTCTGCATGTGCATGTGTGTGTGTATTAGCAATGAGACAGTTCCAGCTTTGCTTATGACTTTGGCAACTAGAATTCTTATGTACAGAGGGGATTTTTTTTTTTCCAAAACCGCACATACAGAATTCGTGTTTGAGTTTTAGCCTGAATAGTGCTGGCTTATGCCAGCTGGACAGAGTATCCAGTAAAAATCAAGTTTGTGTACATGCGGGTATAATATAGTCCACTATGCAGCTCACTGAGCTACATTAATCCTATTTTGTCCTTTCCGATATTTCTGTCTTTTGTGACACATCTCTTGGCTTGGCTGCTTATAAATTGCCAGAAGGTGTCCCAAGCCGGACATGAAGCTGTAGGTGAGCATCTAGGGTGAGAAGAGAGTAGAACCACAGCTGTGATAGCTCACTCAAAGGCAATATCCTCATGCACATTATTGAGGTACACTAGCTAACCTATGGGTGCATAAACAACCTTTTTGCGCACATTTTTAAATACAAATATAATGTTTACCATTATACAGCAATGCAACCTTTATCTTGACATTTGCCCCATGCCCTCCTGCTAGGCTCATGCAAGCAGGTTCCCTGCTTCAGCAGTCACAGGAGTCCTCTGCTCAGAGAAAAACTTGGAATGAGAAGAGGTACATAGTGGGAATCACAAAGGGATCCAATGTCACATACTACTTCCATGCCACTTCAGCTGTCCTTGGAGGTTTTTGAGACTCAGGAGCAGGTAAGGCAGCCTAAAGGGAGAAGCTGCTATATGACAGTGGCTTCCATGGACTATGGTACCAAAAGTAGTTTCTTAAGCCAATTTGACAAAAGAAACAATGATCAGAAAATCCACACATTAGATCCAAGATCCAATTACTGTAAGATGAGGTGAAAATAAAAGGAAAACCTATAACTGATTTTTACTGGATACACTGTCCAACTGGCATAAACTGGGGATGATGGAACGGAATTGATAACCTTCTCAAATGGGAAAGATTTGAAGAGTAAGGGCTTAATTTAACGAGACCTTAACCTCCAGCCTCAGCTAAACCTTCCTTAAAGAATAAAGAACATAATGGGTTCAGAAAAGATCTTAGATGCCTTTGCAGTACTAATGGCACTACTTACAGGCCAAGAATCACAGAACGAAATGATAAGCAAAGTACACTATCTTTCTCAGCTGCTCAGTGGATGGCTGTGCATGTTGAGATCAATTAAAAGGACAGTGTGAAGTCAACTGACATCCTTCTACCATGCTAGAAAACAGTTAATAGTTTCTTAAATAGTTCACCCGTTGTAGCTGTTACCCAATTTAACCTTTCTCAAGCTTAACAAANAAAAAAAAAAAAAAAGGCAGAAAACACCTCTTCAGCAAGGTGTTACAAAAGCTTTATTCATTTTGACAACCTGACACTACTGAGACTGTGAGGAGTGAAAATGTGGCAGAAAGTGTGGCCTGAAAGGCCATGACATGCTTTAAGCACTACAGGAGGAAAAGCCTGTAATTGACAACATGAAATATTTGAAGAATCAAAGTTGATGGAATGCCCAGTTCCATGTGGGAGAGAAGGTCAGTAGAAACACTCATGAAAATCAATTTCGGGAACATTTTTAGCACTTTGAGCAGAAAGAGTATTTTCCCTCTATTGGTACAATCAAGTTCTTGGTACTGATGTTGGTGGAAGACAAAAGATCATATTTTCTACTCCTCTGAATTTTCTGGAGTCATTTATGACCAAGCTGATTCTGTAGCATTTTATAGCTACTTTGTGCTATTATGAGTTATAGGCAGTGGAGAATGATGAGCAGAAATTGTACACACATTGCACTACTAAAGACCATGGTGAAGTCTGTTCTGACTCACCTTCAACACCTGCTATTATTTTCTATATCCAGGTAGCTACAGATCACAACCAGCCTGGGGAGATGAAGTGACATCATGAGGGGGCTAGTAACACCTCTCGGTCTTTTCACATTCCTGTAATAATCAGCAAACCAGTACAAGTGTGTCTATGTGTGTTTAATTTAATCCTAGTTTCACAGTCTTAGGCTCTTCTGTAGTAACATTAGTTGAAGTAATCTGGAGATGCAGAAACGCCGGTTTCTAGTTAATGGTACAGTTAGCTGGCACATTTTTGATCTCAAAACTATTTCTGCCTTGAGAAGCACTTTCTCATTTCATACAGCATTTGTAGATAAGGCTACAGGATGGTTCTATGCAGAAAAATGTTATTTAAAAGAGTCAATTCCAAGTTTCAGAATATTGGTGTTATTCCAAATTGCATTGCTCAGTGACTCGTGGATCAGATATGTGATTATCTTGTATAAGTGACGTCATTGTTTTACATGTTTATCCACACTGGGAACCAGTTGGTATTTCTCAAGGAACTAGCTGATTGATTTTTACTTCTCTGCGATTATAAATGGCACTCATACACAACCTACTCTTATATGAAAGAACTAATGGATTGAATGAGCTTTGGTGCAAAACAACTAAATTATCTCAAAAGGCTGGGATCTCTGAAGAAAGTGAAATTAAGAGTCCTTACCACCTCCCATTTGTCCTCTTCCTGAGGAATGAGAATAAAAACATTACCATACAATGTCTGTCACTAGCCAGCATGGAATGCATTTGAAATTCAGACTTTCCAGGCAAAAAAAAAAAAAGAAAAAAAAAAGAAAAAGAAAGAAAGAAAAAAAATCATATGGAAAAGAACAACAGAAGAAAGTTGCAAGTAATATCAAATATCATTTACTGGAACTTTTCACTATAGGTTTTTAGGCATTTCCCTATCAGAAGCAGAGTGGGCTATTCACTCAAACTGCAGGGGAGTATCAATGTGAAATCTTGAGGGCACAGCAGTGTAAGACTTTTTTGGGGGGGGGGGGGGGGG